>PVJC01003846.1:0-67524 GCA_004026665.1 Murina feae | reverse complement strand
GAGATGGGGCAATCAGACCCAGTGAGGAGAGAGAGATGGGGCAATCAGACCCAGTGAGGAGAGAGAGATGGGGCATTCAGACCCAGTGAGGAGAGAGAGATGGGGCAATCAGACCGAGTGAAGAGAGAGAGATGGGGCAATCAGACTGAGTGAGGAGATGGGGCAATCAGACCCAGTGAGGAGAGAGAGATGGGGCAATCGGGCCCAGCGAGGGCCAACAGGTAGATGGAGCGTTCGGGCCAAGTGGAACACAGCTACCAAGGGACAAGCTAGAACCATGTTGTTTAGGACTGTGTCCCAGGAAGACACTCACAGTAAACCAGGGGAAGCTGGCTGCAAGGCGGCCAGTATGTGCTATGGTCGTGGAGAATTGCGGTGCCTTAGGCGGGCGCACAGCAGCAGGAGAGCCTGGGAGGGCCGTGTCCGTCACGGTGCATGGATAGTGGGATCTGGGGTGATTTTTATTTTATTTTTCTCATCTATTTGTCAATATGTCTATCATTAAATGAAAAACAAGGAAATGTTTTGGAAAAATTAAAAGCCCCATGCAAATAAAAAGCCCTGTTATAGACAAATAATTTGTTCTATTGCATTAATTTTGAATCTGTTCTTTTCACACAATAAAAGCAACATTAAAATGAAAATGTTGCATTAATAAAAGAGACAAATTAAGCTTCAGAGAAAAGACGAGGGCTGGGGGGTGAGATCTTACAAATTCAGTCCAGGTTCCTGGGGCGTCTCCTGGGGCATCACGAAGCATCAGACTCCGTGTCTGGGGTGCAAGTGTCCAGTGCTGAACAAGGACGCTGCCTCCAGGAGTCATGGTCTCCCAGGGAAAGGTGGAAATAAACACCCAGACAGACTGATGTCCAGCAGATGCTCAGTGGAGAAGAAAGACAGGGCAGGGTGGGAAGATTTGGAGGCTGAAAGAGCAATTGATCAATCATTAAATTCTTTATATTTAAAACTCAAAATGAAACATTAAATTTTGATTATTTAATAATTATCATCAGTAAATTATTTAGTAAAGACAGAGGGAGCAGCCGAGAGAGCTGGCAGTTTGGGGCTCTGTCCAGTGTGGGCGCAGAGACTGAAGTTCCAGGGATTCAGGAGCAGTAGTTGGACGCAGTCATTGTTTAAAATCCCGTTATATGTGTTCATAAACATAGTTATATGAACAACCCAGGCAATGAGGGAATGCTCCGAACTCATCACTCCCACCCTCTCTGCTGCGCTGTCCTGCCACCTGCGCCCTCACTGTGCACGAACACACGAAGCTGGGCGCCCCTCCCATCCGCGTCTCACATCACCGTCTGGGAACTGGTCCTGGGGCCCCACAGGCACCCACTCAGGGCCTGACTGTGACTTAAGAAGGTGATGCAGAGAACAGGTTACATTTAAAATGCCCTGGCGACATAGGGAATGGATGGCCCCAAAACTTGATGACATTTTTGCAACATCTAAAAACTATCATGTAAGCAAAAGAGCCACCAAGGACGGAGCACGGCTCTGCGCACGCCCTGTGGCTTCCCCAGCACCTCACAGGTGAAATGTGTGCCAATGTGAGAGCCACACGGTCCCCCAGACGCATCCTGTGCTGCCATGGAGCCAGCGCCCGGCAGAAGGACAGCCTCCGGGAGACGCAGGGGCTCCGGGTTCACGACAGTGTGTGGCGTGTTTTATTATTTATAAAGTGTGTGCTGCATCTTCCTATCCCTAACACTGACAACCTCTTATGCACTCACATGTATGCACAGGTGGAGGTTGGGGATAAGCAGGTGTCAGCACCCCCTGGGTGCAGTGTTCTCCAGAGCAAACTTAGGGCACAGCCCAGGCCCTGTGCGGGTGCAGGGCCACATCTGGGGGCCAGTCAACCTCCGGCCATTGCTTCCCCTGCCCGATCCAGCCCCCAGGACAGGTGGATGGGTCTCCTCCTATAGTGGCAGAGGTGACGCAGGACATGAAGGACAAGGAGTGACTCAGCCATCCCTCCTCCCCCTCGGCTCCCTGGGCACTGAGGTCTTACCTTCCCCTACACACCACCTAAGCAAGGAGCCAAAACCTGAGGGACATGACCTCATAAGAAGAAACAAAACATTTGGAGACTACAACCATTTGAATATAAAAATGATAATATTGGGTTGGCTGGTGTGACTCAGTGGTTGAGTGTTAACCTACGAACCAGGAGGTCACGGTTCGATTCCCAGTCAGGGCACATGCCTGGGTTGTGGGCTTGATCCCCAGTAGAGGGCGTGCAGGAGGCAGCAGATCAATGATTAATATTTCTATCCCTCTCTCCCTCTCTATTCCTCTCTGAAATCAATAAAAACATTTTTAAATGAAAAAAATGGTAATTTTGAATTAGAGGATGCATCAGAATGTATTCTGATATTTTAGAACAGGTAGCCTAAGAATTTAAAATGAACCTCACATTCTAAGAGAGCATAAAGCAAGAGAACCAAGCAGAATTTGAAACAGCACAGTAAGTGAGCTGAAAGAATGCATTTACAGTCAGAAGGCCAGACGGAAAAGCAGGGGAGAAAGATAAAGGAAATGAAAGCACAACCCAAATATGCTGATACGGCAGCAAACATGCTGCCATCTGGCCATGAGGGTGTCCAGTGACTGTGCAACCCCGTCCCTGCCCCGCCCCGCCGCCCCCAGCTCCCAGGCACTGTTAGACGCGTGCACCAGAGCCCTGCGGATGGAATGACGTCTCTGGGACTTGCCTAAGAGCAAAAAACAAAACCCTGACAAATGGAGGAGGAAAGGTCTAGATGCAACGATCTTGGCCAGCTGTAGAGAAGGGCTGGAGCAGGTACATGGGGGTGCATGGCACTGTTCTCTCCACTTGTATGTGTTCAAAACTTTTATAAGGAATTTTAAAAGTTTGAGCACAGACCTTTAAAACACCATTTTTATGGTACGCTAAGCGCTCATGGGATTTTTTTTAAACACAAAAGCAGGTATATGCACACAGGAAAAGAATTGTAATGCTGTAAAGTGTAAACCTTCCAATTAAAGAAAATAAGGGAAATATCAAGCAGGTTTTTCAATTGCAATCATTCACTTCCTTAGAGGGTCTTTCATGGAAGTGGGCCCTTTATGTGTCAGCTGAGTCCGCCACTCAGGTGCCAGGTGACCCGACATGGCAGTCTGAGGAGTAGGCTCATTCTAGGTTTGCTGTGCTTTGGGGGGGGGGGGGACGCGGTGGCAGAGAAAGGGTCTAGAAGACTCGAAAGGCATGTGGGGTGCAAGGGCACTGGACTTGGGGTAGAGGAGAAGGGGGTTATGGGGTTCATGGTGGCGAAGGGGGACATAGGGCCCGGGTGCATGGGAACACTGGAGCTGAGGTACACAGAATCACAAGTGCGTACATGCAAAGAAGGAATGAGAGTTTTATTTTAAATCTTTAATATTCACAATAGGCCAGCAGTCACTGTAAAAACCTATAATCAAAAGATTGCATCATAAGCTATAAAAGTGTATGAGTCAATAGAGGTTCAGAAATCTCTCAGAGATGAACAGCAAAACCAAAGCAGCCCTGTGAGCCCCTCCCCAGTGCAGTGCTGAGCCTCCTCCGGTGCCCCCGGGTCTTTGCTCAGGCTCTGTCTGCAAACACGTCCGTCGTCACCCCAACTCGAGCATCCCGTGTGGCCTTTCCACCAAGAGCATGACCCCGAACCCCTGTCCCAGGCCCGTGCAGGCCCTTGGGGCACCAACAGGCCACTGGATGTCACCGGCCCTGGACCCTCCCTGGGCTGCCCCTGTCAGGGTCGGTGGGGCGTCCTGCTATGAGTCCCGAGTCCACTCCCTATGGCCTCATTTTGGGGAGAACAACCCTGTTTCTTCTCAGCAAATGATCAGAGCAGTTGAGCAGAACAGGCAAACTCAGATAAGGGCGACCTTCACACTCGTGTTTGTGTTTCTGCTTTTGCCTGAACCTAATCGGCTTACGGAGACCGGGGAGTGGGTGTCCGTGGCACTCGGTTTACTTTTCGTAAAAACCCATTCTCACCGTGCTTTCATTTATTCTAGAGCTCAGTCACTGAAGGGGGAAGTGGAGACGCTCCTTGCTGGAGCCGTAGTTGCTGTAACCTTAACTATTCTAGTCAGAAAGGCCGACTGTGGATGGAAGATTATCACTGCCAAGCAGGCTGCCAGCCCGCCATTCCCACTCCATCCGTGCTCGGAGGCCGGTGGGGGCTGTGTCGGCTCCATCACCTGTGCCGGGTGCAGTGAGGGGAGGTAAGCTCTCAGGATTACCTGCATTGTGCAAACTGGAGACACCGCATGCACAAAGCCGATTCCTGGTGACAAAGCGGGTGCCCTGGCCCGAGACGATGAGAGGGACGAGGCTGCATTTCAAAATACATTACTGTCCCTCGCTGTTGTAGTGTACCTCGCGAATCACACAAGGACGCCTCAAGAAGTCGCACTAAGGAGCCACATTTAGTCCAAAGCTGGCAGCTACGAGGGGGCAAAAGCTCTCCAAATCTCATAGTGTCTTGGTGAGAGCAGTAACCAGCTTATAAAGGCAAAAACCACATTCTGCCAGACATTGGAATGTGGAATTATCTTGGGAAAGCAGTTTTACAGGAGCAGAATTGAGCAAAGTTAATAATCTCTAAAGGTTACCTATAGTTTCAGTTCCTGGAGCCACTGTGTCATCGGAAAGTATTCCCAGAGCCACTGAGTTAAGGAAAGCAGTTTTGTGGTTCTGGTCCTCAGACACAGGAGACTAGCCTTTGTGATGTGGGCTGGCAACATAATGGGGTGATGTATGTGAGTTTCCAGGTCTCAATCTGGAAACTGAGGTAACTACCCCATTGCTTAAGCAAGCTGGTGTGTACAGAAGCCAGAACAGCAGGTTAAAGTTTAAACAGCAGTTTTCACCGGAGATGAATGTTACGATGCTTCCTCACCTCCACGGCCCCCACTCCCCACAACGGAACTGAGGGAAGCGTGGCGGTGGGTGGGTCTCTGCTAAGGGACTGGGCTAAGGGACTAGACCTGCCTGTGTTGGAAGAACAGCAGAACTGCTTTGTGCCCCAAAAGTCAAAATACTGGGGGCAATTTGCTCTGAAATCAGTCACATGTCTGGAGCAGCTTGGGGGTGTGCTGCAGCCACCAGGGGCCCCATTTCCCTGCCCCATCACTATCTCTCCTCCCGCCCCCCCCTTGCTGGGCCAGGAGACCTCCTGCACCCTGCAAGCAGGGATGGCTGTTCTGAGGAGGCTCCTGTTCCCAGACCCACCCAGCTGCAGGCCCCTGGGAAGGTGACAGACACCAGGGCAGAGGGAAGAGGGGGGGGGGGGGCGGGAGGGGGACACAGGAGGCTCCCACGGCATAGAAGCCAAGTTCACTTGCTGTTTTCTTACCCCCGTTTCTTTAAAGGGCATAACAATGTATAGAGTGAAATTGTATCCGTGCCCTATCGGTTTGTGACGTATCTGTAAGTCTGTGCTCTGAGGAAGTGAGCTGAGGAAATGCGTTACGGCACTCAGGGGCCCTCAGGTGGGTTCGTTGAGGTGTGTGTGTGGAGGTGGGGGGATCTGTTATTTAAGGGACTTGGGAGGTGCAGTGAGTCCTAATGGTGGGGGTAATGAGGCGGGCAGCCAGGATGGCGGCAGCCCCCGCGATTTCTCTCTGGGGCCCCAGTTAATTGTGTGACGCTGCAGGTGGCAGCGTTCCTCCTTCCTGCTATTTCCAGGCTGAGAGTTTGCCTTTCTCCCGTCCTCCTCTGCGCAGTGTGGGCAGGAGAGGGTCCTGGCAGCTGCTGGCGGGGAGGGGCGCCTGTGCCCCACAGATCTCTACGGGGGAACCCGAGGGGTGGCGGGGGTCAGGGCCAGGGTCCTGGGGAGTCCTCGTGCCTCTGACTGCCTGAGGCTTTCAGTTCTGTGGGAGGTCCAGCCGCTCTGTGCTGAGGATTCTCTCCCGGATGCATCTCCATAAATGACAATGGAATCATGGGGAAGCATTATTTATGTTTCTTGAAACTAGAAATACTGAAGACAAGCTAAAAACGGCTCATTTCCTCCCCCACGGCACCGTCTTCGAGTTCTGGCCCCGTGCTGCACACACACGGACCCACATTGTACGGACGGTTCACACTACCTGACGCGTCCCCTTTTCACTTTACTCCAAATCAGACGCTTGTCTCGATTCTCACCATTTTGTTGCGTTTCCCAGGTTGCCCACTTGCCTTGTGAGAGAAGTACGGTAAGTTACCGTAACTCACCACACACGCTCCCTTCTCACCTCCCTGTGAGGTGATCTCGCTGCCTCGGACCTGTCTAGGCTTGTCTCCAGCAAGATGCTTTCCTGAGTAAGTCCCTGCCAGCAGGACTGCGGGGGTCCACGCACCACATCTGCATGACGCTCGCTGCCTATTAGCAAAACCGACAGTAATCATCATATTAATCCTAAGTGCTATTTGCCACAGGGTTGTGTTCAAGTTGGTCCAAAGAGAATCATGACAACAGGCATGTCTCAGGGGCTGGGCATCAACCTATGAACCAGGGGGTCATGGTTAGATTTCTGCTCAGGGCACATGCCTGGGTTGCAGGCTTGATCCCCAGTGTGGGGAGTGCAGGGGGAGGCAGCCGATCAGTGATTCTCACTCACCATGAGTGCTTCCATCTCTCCCTCTCCTTTCCTTTCTGAAATTAATACACATATGTGTGTTTTTTAAAAAGGAATCATGACTCGTAGGCCATCCAGGCGTCTGTAGAGTAAGTGCTCCCGCCTGCAGATGAGCTGCGGATCTTATCAAAGACAGAAGCGGACCCATGTGTCGCTGAGCAGGACAAACATCACCTATTGCGCCTGTGACCTTGCTCACTAATTACCGTGACTTTTCTTTTTGCCAGCGCTGTCTTGTTCAAAGCGTAATTTCAGACGATTTATTATTTGTGGTAATAACACCCGCGTGCTAGTGTTTACTGAGCGCTTTTGTAAGCTCCTGGCACCCCAGGCAGCACTTTACATGCATTCTCATCGCCATGACAACCCGGAGCTTTGGCATCCAGGCTTAGAGATTCCCGCAGCCCCAGTGTGCCGGAGTGGGGGTCCCATCGGGGCAAGGGTGGGGTTCCCCGAGCCAAGTCCAGTGTGTTGAGCACAATTGTCTTCCTTGGGGAGCTGGGAGGGACACCAGAAAACCACCCACGGTCACTGGAAGGCAGGCATCGGAGCCACTTCCTGTGGTGCACGGGCTCCGGAGCAGAAACGGAGATTGGAGGGCAGCGCTCACCGCAGTGCCTGGCACCTGGGGGACCCGAGAGCAGGTGCCTCTGAGGACTGGCATTTGATGACAGAGGAAGGACCTGTGCTTGGAAATACTTTCCTACATATTTAGGGCCCAAACCCCACCTGGTGTCACTGCCCCTGTAGGTGAAGGCCCGTGACCCCCCTTCTGGGTGAGAACCTGATGCTGGGCAGTGGCCAGTTCTGTCCCTCTGAGGACCAACAGGGATCCCCGTCAACTCAGTTCCCAGGTGTGGCCAGCAGCATCCGGCCGAGATCAGTGGCTCAGGGGGAGGTGCCTGTGAATGTGTTACCTACACGGCAAAAGGGACAGAGCAGGGGTCATTAGGTCACCAAGCACCTAACCTCAAATAGGAGGCTGTCCTGACCAGGGGTCTCGGGGGTGGGCCCTGTAGAATCACGCGGGTCCCTGAACCCAGAGGCAGGAGGGGAAGTGGAGAGGCGATGTATAGGGGCCCATGAGTCCTTGTTGGCCTGGGGGATGGGAGAGCCACGAGGACATCGGGACAAAGACTTCTGACCTACATACCTGCTTAAAGCACCAGGTTCCACCCTCAGCGCAGGGACCGGGGCGGGGGGCGGGGGGGAGCCCCTCTTCTGAAACCTGCCATCCCCATCTGGGCCGGGTCAGTCCCCAGAGGGGCCTGAGACCAAGGCGGGGGCTCCCACGCAGGACAGGCTGCACTCTCCACGCCCTACGCACCACCACCACCACCCCGGCCTGGCTGCGAGCCCCTCCACCAGCATCGAACTCTCCTCCAGGAAATCCAGCTGCCCGTGTCTTCTAATGGAAAGTTTTGTCTGCTCACATTTGGGATCTGATCTGTTTGGGTTGTGATTGAAACCTTTCTACATTGTGTTTCTCCTTTGTCCTTTTCCTTCTTTTGGTTTGATTCACTCTTTTTCTTCCCCTTATTGCATTGACTGCCCTTCAAACCAGTTGCAGAGTTAGACTCCATTGGCATCATTTGCGGTGGGGGGTGGGGGGGGGATCTAAATCTTTGATCTATTTCCCTTAAAGGGTCTGAAGTCGTTCAACCTCTTGATTCTTCTTTAACGTTCTCTGGTCCTCAAGACCCTCATCTCTGCTCACACCTGCCCTGGCCTCCGGGACCATCTGGTTATTTCCACCCACAAAGTCAACTAAATTGTTGTTATTTTCGTTCACGTTTATGGTTTCCTCGCTTCTGTCTTTCTTTTTGCATCTTTGAGATTATTTCCTGTCTTCAGTAAGCAGAGGTCCGCTTACGGCTTTCCTTTGCCTGGAGACATCTGTACTCGCTCTGCGTCTTGAGAGAGAGTTTTGCTGGTAACAGAAGCCCGGGCTGGCAGCATTGTCTCCAGGTTTGACGGACGGCTCCGTGTCCCACCCCTGCTGCTGTGAGACTCCAGCTGTGGGCCTGTGGCTGCACTTTGGGGGGGTCATCGGGAAATGCTGGCTTTCAACTCCCGGGACTCGCAGGCCTCCTCGGTCTCCATGTCCCTGCATTTCCTGGCCACTCTCTGGATCTCTAGTTGTTTGAGCTGTGGGGCTTCCGTGGGCCTCTGAACACCAGGATCGATGTCTGGAAAATCCCCCAGACTCACACCTCCTTCCCCGAGTCCTGCCCTGCACTCCTGGTCCCTCCTAGGACATCAAGCCACAGAGGTGAGACCTGGGCATCCTCTCATCTCCTCTCAGTTACCATTCCACTCACAGTGGGTTTTTAGTGTGGAATCAGCTATTTAACTCTAATTCAGTCATTATTTTTTCCTGGAAGTTACATTTTATTTTTGAAGGTTTCTTGGTCCTTTGTCATACTTCCATACCCCCTTTCATGTCTGTAAACATGCCCACTATTCTGATCAGATCGTTGCAGTTGTCTGCAGAGTGTGGTTCTGCCTGAGATGTTTCTGCCATGAGCACTGCCTCCTTGCATGGCTGCTGACCCTGTGGTGTGGACTCCAGCTCCCTGGGTGGGAATACTGGGGGCATGGAGGGTGCATTCCTCCAGGGCCCGAGGCACCCTGGGAATACAATGTGTGTGTGTGTGTGTGACCTCAAGGGCTTTAAACCCTGTCCCCCAGGGGCAGGAGAATGACTCGTGGTCAGAAACTCTGGGAAGGGGGCTTTTCCTTGCCTTTGCCCTTCCATTTAGAGAAAGGCCCCTAGAACTCACGTCCCTATCCCTTCTGGGGACCTGGCTCCACCAGGACGCCTCGACACGGGGCTTTGGTCCTGACCCCTGCCTGCCCAGGCCCTGGCTGGCTCCTGCTCCCGTCCTGGGAAAGCCAGGGCTTGGCTGTGGGGACCGGAGCTGCCAGGCTCCTGTGGCCTCTGCGACTCACACTTCTCTGCGATGGGGCCTCTGGGGTTCCCCTTAACCACTCTGGGCTCAGCCCGTGTCCCAGGGTCCCCAGGACTGCCCATGGGCACCTCAGGTGTGGACAGCTGGCTTGAACGGCTCCCCCCACATCTTTCCTTTCAGCCCAGCCCCCCTGCTCACAGTTGACCACCAATGGCGTGGCCATCCTCTCCAGGGCCACCCTCCTCTCGGCACGGCCGTCCCCCAAACGACCACCTCCTCACTGGGATGCCCTTCCAGTCTCCTCTCATCCTGGCAGCGAAACATCACTCATTCTACAAACCTCTGTCTCCAGAGGCTTCCTGGTCCTTCTCTGACTTCATGCTGCCTCGCTCCTGTGCTTGTTGGTCCCTGAAGCTGAGGGTCAGGAGGGTAGTGGGGGGGGATGAGGGGGAGGCACTCAAGCCCCAGAACCTGGTCCAGCCTGTGCCAGCCACCAGTGGGCTCAGCATGGTGGCGTGGTACCTGCTCTACCGGTTGTCAGATGTGTGCGGGCTCATCGCCTCCTCCCAGGGATGGGCCAAGGCTGTCAGGGGCTCTGGTGCCCGCGCAGGGCACAGTGCTGATGGCACTGCGGTGGTCGTGTGCTTGACCCCTGGGCACCAAGGCGACCTGGCTGCCCAGGACCCAGCCGTGAGGGACACGAAGCGGTCTTGGTTTGTCCTAAAAAGGCCTCTTCATCGAAACGGGAGATTTAATGTGTCACAGGCCATTTCTTGCAGCATCAGCCTCCATTAGTCAGCTAATGTGGCCGTGAGGAGCGATGAGACGGCTGCGGGAACAGATGGCCTGGGAGCCAGCAGCGCGCTGTGACTGCAGGCTGCACACCCCCGGGACGAGGAAACCGGGTTACTGAATCCGCAGGCCGTCTGCTGGGGACCCAATGTCCCCTCCTTTGGGGTGGGGGGGGGGCCCTCCTCTGCCCGCTCTGTGATTTCTCCCATGCGCCTTCTGCCTCCACATGTGGCCCAAACTCCGCTCCTTGAGAGTGGCCTCAGTCACCCTCAGGCTGCGGAGCCCGGGTTCGGGTCTGGCTCCCCACCTCCCCGCCCAGGACAGAGGACAAGGTGCAGTATGAGCAAGCGCGGCAGCGCTGCTGGCCAGGCCCAAGGCCATCTGTCTGCATGGCAGTGAGGGGCTCCTGGGGGCTCCCTTGTTTGGAGGAAGAGAAAGGGGCTGACACTGACAGGGCAACCCACTCGGAGGGGCTGTGCAGCCCTAATCAGCCCTCCCTCTGGGCCCAGGCTCCCATCTGAAATGACAGCTCTACTCAGGGCCTGAAGCCCCAGCAAGCCCTGGGGCACTGTGATCACAGCAGGAGTTCCACCCCCCCCAGGGGTGGGGGTGGGGCAGAATCCACAGGTGTGACAGCAAGGCCCAGGTGAGAGAGCAGCCGTGTCCCCAGGTAAGAGACAGAGGGGCCCATGTCCCCAGGTGAGAGAGGGCGGGGCCAGTCCTGTGTCCCCAAGCCTGTCCATCAGAAGCTTCAAGCAGCATGGCAGGTGCCTAGGGCCCAGCGGCCTCCCCCTGGGAGAGCCCACCATGACCTCATGGATCCCAAAATCCTTGGAGGTACCTCTGGCTCAAGGTCAGGACGGTAAGGTTGTCCCGCATGGAGGACCCCCTCCCCACTCCAAGCACTTCCCAACAGCAGGACCTCTCAGCCAGACCGCCCGCCCGGCAGAGGCTGCAGCCACAGGAAGCAGACACTGTGGCTAATAAAGGACCGCTTCCTTCCCGCCCCTCCAGGGAAGATCGCCTGCTGGGACAGGCCCTGGAGGCCAGCCGTGCTTTCAGGACTGGGCAGGCCAATGCCGTAAGGTGCCGCGTCACAGGTGAAGCCACCCACAGCAGTCCCGCCCCGGAGGAGCAGTGCCTGTGCGCCCTGATGGCCCCATCCCAGGCACCAACGGCCTCTCCTGGGCGTGGCCACCTCTCACACCAGCAAAGCTGCCCGCTGGTCCCGGGATTTGATGCCAGGCAGGTAACCATGGCCACTGCGCTGGGCTGGACCGTGGAGGCTATGTCCCAGGTCCTCGGGGGGCCTTGGCCCTGGGCCCTGAGCTCCCCTCCCACCGTTTTCCCTAAGTGTCTCGCTCCCTCCAACGTGGGATTTTTCTCGCTGCTCTTTCCACCAGGATGCAGACCCAGGACGATGCTGCCGCCTCTGCAGGCTTGAGACTGACATTCTCAGTTGCTCCGACAGTGGAGTTTTCTCACGCGCTGGGCAGCAGGTGGCACCATGGACAGGAGGCAGGTGCCCTCCGCACACGGCTCACCGAGTCCTGCTGGCGCGTCCCCTCCCGCAGCTCCGCACGGCGACTGCACACCCATGACGTCAAAGCACTATTTTCCCTCAAAAAGGGTGACTGCAGCCCACACTGCTTCGCACAGCTCTCAGCCTCAGGATACTCCAGCGTAGAAAAGGCACCAGTTCTAGGACCCTGCTTTCTAGAACATGTATTTTATTAATAACATGTGCATGTACAAATGGATAGAATAAATATATCATTTCGGCCTGTGCAGCTGACACCACGGGCCCTCGTGTTCACAGATTTCCGAAGCCTGGGAGGGAGACGAAGAACGGAGGCCGTGGCCTTGACCCCATGTCCTGGCTGCCGGCTCAGCAGAAGGGCCGTGTGTCCACGCTCGTGCCCATGGCCGTTCACCCAGGTGTCCCTGAAGTCAGGGTTCCCCGTTACAGAGGGGACAGGACAGGACCCCTGGCAGGCTCCACAGCTGACCCACCCCCACCCCCAGCCCCGGGTAGCAGTTCTGAGGCCTCAGAAAGGGCCCCTGGAGAAGGACTGCCGAGGACAGCTGGCCTGCTGTGCCCCTCCTGCCACACAGGTCGGGGTGTTGAGTGACAACCATGGATGCAGAGGCAGCAGCCGGCGTGGGGTGAGGACGTTCCTCTCCGAGTGCACAGGCCCAGTCGCTGAAGCTCTGAGTGCAACTTCCCAGCCGACTGGGGAGGGCGACCACAGGCCCCTCCCACCCGCTCTGCAGGCAGCCGCTCGCCTCCCTCCAACTCGCAGGAGGCCTCGCTCAGGGCGAAAGGGCAGAACTAAGACTGTGCTCTGGGGGCAACAGACGGACCCACAAGCTCAACTCACACCGAGCCCCAGGGCCTGGCTGGCTCTGTGGCTCCAAAGATGGGAGCTGCTCGCACACGCCTGCCGACTCCCTGGGGCCCTGCTGTGGCTGAGGCGCGGCTTCAGATCCTGACAGAAAAGACCACCGGAGCCCCCAGTGGCAGTGCCTTTGCATGGGCAGCGAAAGCTAGAAGAGACACAGAAATGGGGACCGCCCCAGGCGCAGCACGGCTCCTGCTGTGCTCCCGTGGTCGTGGGTTGTGTATGCGTGTGAGCCCCCGAGACGTGATGTTTGTCTGTCTAGCCACCAGCCAAGGGCAGGAGCAACACCACAGCGACACGTGACGTTAGGGGAAGCCCCAAGTCCACCGCGGGCACCGTGGGTGCAGGGCACGGGCCTCCAAGTGCCAGCTCAGTACACGACCTTCCAGTGCGTGGGCTGCTCGCATGCTTTCTCCGAGTCCCCACAGAATCGGTTGTATGTAGTCTTGGGGTCCAACCCCAGGATCTCCCTTTCCTCATGAATCCGGAAAGAGAACGTGGAGACAGAGGTGCCGATGAAGAACCTGCAAAGCAACAGAGGGGTCACCAGAGTCATGCACAGAACTCACCAGTCGCAGGCACGACGCCCCCAGACACCTGCCCGCCCTGAGGCCCCAGGCCCCGGGGCTGTCACCACGGCAGGGCAGTGGAAAGCAAAGCCTGCAGCCGCCAGCCCCCAGGATGACAGCGGGCACCATCGCACCAGAGGTCTGCCCTGCATGTCCGCCAGGGTTGGTCTATGGAAGGTCGGCCACATAGCATTAACCTACCATTTCCACAGAACTCCGGGACTGAGGGCAGAGGTCAGGCTCCCACTCAGAACCTGGGGTGGCGGCTGAGCTGCAGGCTCCCTCAGCCCCAGCCCACCTCCATGCCCGCCACTGGGGCCGAGCCCACTCCCCACCCCCTGGCTCCACGGAGGAAAAGGGCCCTCACCCGGGGGAGTGCCCGGCACACACAAGGGCAGATGCACATGCTGACCCATCAAAGCTGCACGTGCCTCCACCCAGAAGGAGAATGAGCTGCTCCACCGCTACCTTCCATTTTATCCCACACGTCTGTTCTGGCCTCCCCCAGTGCCAGCGGGCACAGTCCTCAGAGGCGTCCACAGGGAGGCCCAGCACACACCCTGCGTGGGCTGCCTCCCACAAGGGCAGCCCCAGGCTGGGGGCTGCTCCTGGCCGGCAGGCGGGGCAGGTCTGGGAATGAAGCTGGGGCTCTCGCTGCCCCGCACTCACCCTCCTGCAGCTGGAGGAGAGGGCGGGTGAAGCAATCACGACAGCACAGCACACGGGAATGAGACGGATACCTGACAGCGGCCTAGGGAGTGCACGGCGACAGGGACTTCCCGGCGAGGCAGGGGCAGTGACCCACGGCGCGCAGAACTGAAGACTACGGAGGCTCATGAACCTGGCGACTCACGCACCTGGCATGCGCGCAGACCCACTGGTCGATGATGGCCACGCCTCCGTCTTTGTAGAGCTCCAGCTCCTCCCATGTGGGCTCGAACCTCACCATCTCGGGTAAGAGCCTCTTCAGCTCCTCATATTCTGCAAATCAAAAGGCGCAGCCGTTGAATGGGGATCTGAGCTGCCACTGCTGCCTGCCTACCAGGATTACACGCACACTCTGACATGCTGACGCTCCAGGAGCTTGCAGAAGGCAGAGAGGACAAAACCACAAAATTCAGGTCGCCCTCCCAGCACGACAGCCGAGGGTCAGCATGCATGCCGGGTCTGCCCACACGACGGGGGTGAGGACGACAGAGCCAGGGCTGCCTACCCTTCCTGACGGCGTCTGTGGCCACAAACACTCTATCCAGCCTGTGGGTCTTCATGAGGCTGCGTATCTTCTTCACGGCTCCTTCCAGGCTGGGCACATCCTCCCGGTGGCCCCAGATGAAATCCTTCCTCCTCAGGTGCACGGCGAGGTAGGGGCCCCCCAGCGAGGAGCCCAGCTCCACCTGCAGAGGCGGGACATGCTGGGGCGGGCCTGGGAGCTGGGTCCGCGTCCAGGCGCTGCCACTCAGGGGAGGCGGAGGGGACAGCGCGACACACTCAGCATCCCGCACTATGTGTCTGTCTGAGGGATCCTCAGGCGGACAGGATGTTTTGGAGTGAATACGTACTGTACCCTCTGATCTCAGTGCAAAAAACAAGTAAATGAAACATACAAATTAACTGAAAATAAAAACCTCCCGCCCAGCTGGTATGGCTCAGTGGTTGAGTGTTGACACATAAACCAAGAGGTCTCCGGTTGATTCCCAGTCAGGGCACATGCCCTGGTTGTAGGCTTGATCCCCAGTAGGGGGCGTGCAGGAGGCAGGAAGCAGCCGGCGGCAGATCGATGTTTCTAGCTCTCTATCACTCTCCCTTCCCCTCTCTCTAAAATCAATAAAAACATTTTTTAAAATTACAAGAATAAAAGCCTTCCACTTAACACTGTATTTTTCCAGTAGAGACTACCTACATGGCCATGCCATCCCACTCTAAAATAGCCACGTGTCCCATATGAGAATAAGCAGGCGGAATGGCGTTCCTGTCTATGAAATAGTTTGCTCTGAAAAACCACGGCGAGAGGTCAAAGAACTACATTATACTGAAAATGCTTAACAACGATGTCAATTTGAAAAAGCAACATAACATTTCTTAAAATTAAATCACAGGAAAATCCAACCTTTCAGAAAAGACAATGCGTAAAGGGATGATGCTAGACCAAAAGCGTCAGTGGTGCTTGTGTCTGGTTGGACGAATTTTGCTTTTTCTCCCTTCGTTGCTCTTGTATCATAAAGACACTGATGAACGTAACTAGTCGCCTCTCACTGTCCGCTTGCATATCTGCGACCTGATTTTACTCTAACAGCAACCGTCTGGGCTGCCGGAACCTGCGTAACCTCCCGTCCATTTCACCGAAGAGAAACTGTCCCAGCGGTTTCCCTAGGTTTACGCCAGGACCGCGCGAGCGCGCGAGTGTGTGTGCGTGTCCATGTGTGCATGTGTATGTGCGTGTGTGCACATGTATGTGTGTGTGCATGCATACGTGTGCGTGCGTGCATGTGTGTGTATGGGGGGCATGTGCTGATGACCAGCACCCATGGCCATTACATAATGAGCGAGGACTGCACTAAGGGGGTGACACTGAAGGTGACAATCATGCCACCCGCTGTGTAAATTAAGGGGTGTGTCATTACGCATCTCAAGAGACTTACATTCCTCTAATCAGAGAGAGAGAAACTACCTTCATCTTGGTCCAGTCCTCCTCGGCGGGGATCCTGTCGGCCTCGTTGGTGGAATTGAGGTATTTGCTTCTGAACTCGTCGCCCACGGCACGCAGGTGCTTGGCGAACACCATGCTCCGCCGCGTCTGGGGGTGCAGACAAGACAGCTGAGCGCTCTGCCATCGGCCCCCGCCCCGTCCTAGATGCTCCGACACTAAACGAACTGAACGATGGAGAGCGCGGCGAGGCCCGCGGGCAGCACTCACGTCCCAGTACTCCTTCCCGCCGTAGCGATCGTGAAGCAGGTTCTCCGCTCTGTCCAACATCACGGACCTGTTTTCAAACGACAGGAGAGAGAGCCGAACTTCAAAACACTTGCCGACACGCGCTCCTCAGGGCAGCCTCCGAGTGGGGCCCCAGGCCCGGGGCGCAGGGGCAAGCTCTGAGAGGACACATTCCGCTGCCCTGTGACACCAGGATCCTGAGAGGGCTCCCTTCTGGGCGTCCGCGGGGTCTCCCTGTCCCAGCTAATGCGCCCATGTTACCCAGCCCATGTGCCTAACAACGCAAGACGGTGTGATCAGCAGTGGGAACCCCACCGCGCCCTTCCCAAGAGCAGTGGCTCCAAGCAGTGCCCATGGGGACCAGACTGCACTGCAGCAGAGCCCCAGGGGTGGGTGCTACTGAGCCAGCTCTGGGGCCTGCCCTGCCCTTTCCCCAGGGACATGAAGCACCTCCTCCTGGATCCCAGAGCTGTCCTGCCTCGCTGCAGAGTGAGTGTGGGGTGGGGCAAGGTCTAACTTTCCAGCAACCCCACAGAGGCCACAGCCAGGAGGCACTCGGATGTCACCAGGATGCAGTGCACATACACAGTCACACGTGCATACACACATGCACATGCACCCACACACATTCACGTGCTCACACAGTGCGTACATGCACACCATCACACACATTCACACATGCATACACATACGCACATGCACCCACATTCACGTGTTCATTCACACATGAATTTGCTCGCATGTGCTCACATGTGCATACATGCACACCGTCACACATTCACACGTGCATACACACATGCACCCACACATTCACACGTTCGTTCACACTCACATGTGCTCACACATGTGCACACATGCACACCATCACACACATTCACACGTGAACATGCGCACACGCACAGCCTCATTCACCGACCCATCGCTGAGTGGACGGTGCAGGCGCTTACCGTGCTGGCGTGTTTTTCAGAAGCATAGGTGCAATGACAGAAGCCGATCCTTGAACTGACAGACAGGAAACGTTTAACCCCCTTGTTTCTTCATAACCCCAAAACCATCCCCTGGAAAACAAGAGGCACAGGACCCCTCAGTTCAGTCTGTTTCCCACAGGCAGTGCCACCTGGATGCACACGCACACCTGGGCCTCGGAAGACCCAGGCACTCTCAGCAAAGGCTCATGGTCACGGTGAGAGGGGGTGACGCTGTGGTGAGGATTTCTAGAGAGACCGTGCGTTTCTCTGACTTGGTGAGACCACTGGAGCTCTTTTCAGGAATCGGGGCATCAGGCCACGATAGCAGGGCCCCCTTCAGGCTTCAGTGCCAGCGCCGACGGCCACAACCCTACAACCCTCCCTAGAGCTGCAGCGTCACTCAGGCTGGGCACCTGCCCGGGGGGCCGGTGGGGTGGGGCGCTGCTGAGGTGACAGCCCTTCCACAGGGAGACCTTCCGATGGCCACTCAGGACTGGGGTGACAAGGCCTCTCCCAGGACCTGATTCAAACCCAATAAACAGTGTGGGGGAAGGTGAACACCGGTATCCAGGTGACCTGAGGCATCAGTGGGCAGGGGACCAGGCGGCTGGCTGCCCGCGGGAGTGTGGTTGCGGGGCCCCACACGCGCTCCCGATGGGGGAGGCTCGCGGGTCGTACCTGTAGTACTCGTGCTTGTCCTGCGAGTACAGCGGCGGGTCGAGGCAGGGCCGCTCGTCCACCTTCTCCTCCCAGGGGCCCTCTTTCCACCCCTCCGCGTAACTCTGCAGGACGTAGATCTGGTCGATGAAGGGCCCGCCGTTCTCTGGAAGAGACAAGAACTGACAGTGAACGGCTGCCGAAGCACGTGTGGCCGAAGCGACTGCACCGCCGGAGGATTCCCACTTCGGGGCCCCTTCTTCCCAAGGCTGAAGGCGGCTTCAAAGGGGGGGCTTTTCACAGAACGAATGACATCGGGGCACAGGGTCCCTAAGGGACGGGTTGCCTGGGGGTGGCTGAGCTGTCCAGGCCTCATCACTCTGGCCTCTCAGCACCTGGGCTTGCCTTCACCCTCTTCTCTTTATCCCTGTACCCCACCTGCCTGAGGCAGGGCCGGCCTGATGCCGGCCACAGGTCCCACTCACTCCCTCATCCTCCCCTCCGGGGCTTCCCCGGGGGCTGGCCTCCCCGCTGTGCCTCCAGTCATCAGCATCTCCCTCCCGGGGGGCCTCTGAATAGCCATCCCCGGCTGGACGTCGCCCAGGCCTTGCTCTTGACCCTGTGAGACCATTCAAACTACCTCCCTCGGATGCTGTTCAGGATCCTGGCCACCTGCCCCTCCAACGCTGTGGGTCCTTCCAGCTTTCCTTTTCTCCAGGCACCTTCACCATCTCAAACACTGCAGGTTTCAAGGGCCTTTTTATATTCTTTCTTAAAAACCCTCACCTGAAGATTTTTATTCATTTTAGAAAGATGGAGGGGGGGTAGGGAGGGAATCAATGCGAGAAACATCAATTGTACACGCCCCGCCCCGCCCGAATGGGGAACGGGTCCACAACCTAGGTATGTGCCCTGACCAGGAATTGAACCCACCACCTTTTGGTGCACAGGATAATGCTCCAACCACTGAGCTAGCCGGCCCAGGCAGCTTCATTATATTCTGTATTTTCTGCTCCCCATTCCCCACAGGAGCTCCAGAAGAGCAGGGGCCTGTGTCCCCACCCACTGCTCCCACCTACACCCAGGGGTTGTCCGCCATGTCTGTGATGGTCAAAGACTTGTTCGAAGATGGAATGAATGAACCACAGCAAGTGACATTCTGGTGTCTTGTCCACATTCTCTCACTGGGGCACTGACAACTGCACAGCGGGGCACCTGGGGCTGAGCTCAGGGGCTCCTCTCACAGTGAGGGACCGTGATGCGATACCGAGGCTGCTATGTGGCCAGGTGCTCTACTGTACCTCCCAGGACGCCAGCCTAGGATGGGCCCCGTGTCTGTCCCCTTCTGTAAGGGAGGAAACAGCTGAGCAGTCAGCTCGTCGGATAGAGCAGAGGCAAAGCCGTTTTGACTGCCTCCAAGCGCCTCACCCAGGGCACACCATCTTCCCTCCCCCGGTGGCTCCGGGTCCAGGGACGGGGTCTGGACAGCAGCAGGGAGGACTCCTGTCCCCTGTCCCCACACACCTGCCATTTCCAGTCATTAAGCACAACTCAAACAGCCAAGGCCCACACCCCAGCCTGCAGGAAGGTGGAGGGCAGGTTCTCTGCGAAGCTCCGGAACCCGGGTTCAGAACCAGGCTAAGTCAAGTCGGACTGAGCACCCTGCTACATCTCCCATCTTGGGCTGGGGGCGAGTCCCAAGAATGCTTTGTGCAGGCTCAGAGTTTGCCTCTTCTGAGAAGACACTATGTCGCTCCAGGCCTGCAGCGTTCATAGAACTTGAAAAATGAAGATGTGCAAGCCATCATCCTCAGTGTGAGCCCCGATTCTAAGCTGTCCGGGTCCCTGCAGAGTAGGAAACCAAGCAACGTCACAGAGGAGCGCCCGCCGGTAACTGTTACAAGTATCAGCAGCTTCAAGACCGTGACTCCTCATCAATGCTAGTGTATCAGGGGCTTAAGGAGTGTGACTGGCTCTCCTAGGCCTCTCAGGAAAGACAGATAACTGATCTGTTAAGTTTATGTCTTCTAAACACAGCAAGAGTAAGCTCTGAATACCTTCCCTCTAAGAAAATCTTGGAGCAGGAACTAAAGAAGTGGCGCATCGTCACGAGTTTCACCAGCACTGCGGTTGGACATTGCAAGGTCAGCGCCACACACACGAGGTGTTTTGGTAAAATGGCCTCTGCGAGGAGCTAGGACAGCGGCTTTCTAACTGCATTTCCCTGACTCCCAGGCTGTCGGAGGCGAGGAGGCACAGAGCTCATAACACCTCAGATCTACTTCCCTAGAAAAATTACAGCCAAACCAAGGTCACGGGTCCTATGGGAAACGAAAGGACACAGGGGCCCCTCCACAGAGCAAAGGCTGCGGCGTACAGCAACACGCCCAAGGGGACAGCCCCGCGGGGCCTGGCCGGCCGCCGTCCACACCAGAAGCACCGCCTCACCTGCAATGAATTCCTCGTATTCCATGACGGGGATGTTTTTATTGAGACTTTCAAGATCAAAAAAGTCGGACCAGGGTATCCGGACCTGGTGAATGTCGGGGCTCTGCCAGTGGTAGAGGCGGCCCCAAGGGGGCAGCACCATCACCCACTCCTCAGACTTCCTGAGGATCTTCAGGAGGGAGGCCATGCGGATGTAGACATCCCTGCGGAGGTTGAAGCCCTCCGGGGGGTTGACATCATACAGAAGATACCTGGCAGGGGGAGCAGGACAGCGGCACTTCAGTGGGGAGGTCTCTGGACAGAAAACCCGGAGGCACCGAGACCCACAGGTGATCATCCACCCTGGGGCTTTCAGTAACTTCTAGTCTGTGAGGTGGAGCCAGCTGCCCACCCACTTCCATCTGACCCAAGGCTTACGGAGCCCGCACGCAGGAGCACCGTTAGTTTAACAACCGACAATGGCTGACAACTAAGCCCCGCAGCCTCGGTGACCGGAACCGGAGAACCAGTCCTCCCGAGGTTTTCAAACTTTTTTGCCTACAGCCCATTTTACACTCTTAATAATTACCAAGGACCCCAAAAGGCTGTTGTTTATGGGGGTTGAATCTATAAATAATTCCTGCATTAAAAGTTCATGTAAGGATGTTAAAAAGCATGTACTGATTCACTTCAAAATAATAAACCCATTACATATTAACCTTCTTCAATAAAACGTACATATTTCTTCAAAACAAAAATAATTGGTGAGAAGAGTGGCAATGTTTGTCAATTTTGTATATAGCTGGACTCTCCTATCTGCTGCTGGATTCAACGTGTTGTGATATCACAGGTGGTCTGGGGGGAGGGAGGAGGGAGGGCACACGAGGTAAACCAGTGAGAGAAAGAGAGTGAAAAAGGCTAATACCCCCACTCTGGTATTACTACAGAAATGGTATGTCCAGGGGTCCCTGGGCACACTTTGAGAACCGCTGCCCTATCCAAAGCAACCCCATCTGCTACAAAGGCCCAGGCCCTGGTCCTGCGCGTCCATGGCAACATTACCCATCCTCATCCTCCCTTCTCCACACTGTTTTTCCCACAGGCCCCCTGACTACAGGAGGACTGTGCGCCATCCAGGGCTTGGCCCACCTGCCATCTCTGCACCTCTCCCCCAGCACAGGTCTGCTTTGTACGCAGATGACCTGCACTGACCCTTACTTTTCATGCCTGAGACGTGCACATCAGCACCTGGATGGAGAGAATGAAAGGGCCCCTGCACATAAAGTTGCGCTTTCTCAAGAGCCGTCCCATTCGAGTCTGGGCTCCAGGAAACTCGGGCAGGAACCGCATCATCTCACAGCGTCCCGGCCTGCCCTCGCCCTCCACGCTGACGCCCAGCCAGCCCTCCAGGTGTCTCCGGGGTCGCATCAGCCTCGGGCCACCCTGGCTCGCGTCCCTCCCTCCCCCTCCCCCGGGCGCCCGCCAGCCCATCAGACACCCCCCTCCCCCCGCCCCCTGCACCCGGGAGCCACGCCGACAGCCCGGTCACGCGCTTACCGTCTGGAGGTCGCCCTGTCCGACAGGAGGTTGGCCGGCGACTGGCTGACCCAGAACTCCTCGTTCAAGGCCCCCGCGAACGGAAAGGCCGCTGCCCCGAGCAGCATGCAAGCCACGCCGAGCGCCGCCATGGCCTCGGACGGCCACGCATTTCCGGCGGCCAAGTCCCGCCCAGGAAGCGCCAGCCCGCCAGTCCCCGGGGCGCGTCACCTGTAACCACGGCAACGCCGCCGCGTGCCCCGCCCCGCACGTGCGTGGTGAGTCCTCCCGAGCCCGGAAGTCTCCAGGGTCTTATGCGCGGGGCAGCCGGGTCCCGCGACGGAGTTCCGGGCCTTGGGCCAGGGGACAGCGGGGGTCAGCGTGGGAAATCGGGGGACAGCGCGGGGCGGGGCCGCGCTTCAGGAGCGCGAATGTGGTCTCTGCGGGCTGCGGGGACCTCGGCCTCAGCTCTGCGCCCTCGCTGGCCGGTGAGGAGGATGCATGGGCAGCGCTCGGGCCTTGCTGGCAGATGACCGGCCGTGCTGCACATTCCGGGTCCCGCATGGTGACTTCCCTCGGAGGCGAGGAGCCTTCTGCGGCGCTTCCGCCACCTTCTTTCGAGGAACACCTCCCGGAGAAAGGCTCAGGGCTCTCCACGCCGGGTACCCCCACCCCCAGGTCGTCAGGCCAGGGAGGGGTGCCTCCCCCTTCTCCCCTCTCCTCTCTCGCTTCTGCCAATAGACCCCTGGAGTGTGATCCTTATCAGACGACAGGTTACACGCGTCTCTCGTTAAGAGAAAAAAGAAATCTTGATACAAATAATTGGAAATAGCTTCCTTCTGCACCACAGTCCGATGGTTACCAGTATTAACTGGGTGTGCGGAAACGCCTGCAGCAGCCGCTTGGCCACGAGAGGGCAGAAGAGCCCTTCCCAAGGCCCTGGGCTGGGGAAGGAGGAGGAACCCCCAGACTAGCCGAGGGAGCTGGGGGTCTCAGACCTGGTCTTTCCTGCCCTGGGAGCACCGTCTACTTCTCCTCATCCTGGCTCAGTTCCCCCAAAGAGGAGCAGCAGGACCCTCACCCATTTGGCCTGGGGTCCCGGCAGCTGTGGTCTGTGAGTTGTGGGACCTCACCTGTTAAAGCCGGTGATGGGCTCTGGAGTCCCATCTATCCCCACTGGTCTCAGAAGTTCCCCTGCTGGGCACCCTGACCCAACCTTGGAGTGAGAGAGACATGGGAAAAACTGAGCCCAGGAGTCTCTGAAGAGAGACAGATTCCTCTGGAAGCTGGGATTCCACAGTAGGGACGGCTGTGTCTGAAGCAGAGTACAGGAAAGGAGGGTAGGACTAACACCTGCAGAGTTTTGTGTGTGTGTGTGTGTGTGTGTGTGTGTGTGTGTGTGTTGGGGTTCTCTTCAGAGAGGGAGCAGATCTTGTTCCCAGGGGAGCCCATTGCTCCTGCTGTTCTGCTGTCCCTAGGTTGCAGCCACATTCACAAATACCTGGAGGTGGCCCTAGGGCAGAAGAGGAGAGGGAAAGGGCATCCATCCTCAGGGAGACCTGATCAGCAGTCACAAAGCTTGAGATGGGGATGGGGGTTGGGGCGGGGCAGGGAGGAGAGGAGCAGGGAGGGCTGAGAATCTGAGATCAGCGGAAAATGTCAAAGAGTGCGTACTTTGTTTCATTAAAGAGGCTGTTTGTTTATGTTTGGAGAGCGGGTTTCAAGGACTCAGCTCAGCCCTCTCAGATGATAGCATCAACAGAACCACAAACAGATGGGGTGGGGGCGGGGGATGGGTGTCCCTCCTTGGAATGAAGTGCAGGGACTTCTGCTGTTTCAAAAGGAGACCTCAAGCGGGTAACGACTCCACACGACCCCTGCCCTCTTTGCTCTGGGGTCTGTATCTGGCCAGGAATGCAAATTCTTCCAGAGGAGTCTCGGGATGGACTGCAGAGGATGGACCTCCGGGGGTGGGTCGGGGGGGAGGGGGAAGTGGGTATGTTTAGATCCAGCCCATGAGAACCCAGAAAGGGTGGAGGGTCCTTTATCCCGATTCTCCACAACCAAATACATTGTAGCTGAGTTGCAGCTCCCCCAGCAGGTGTGGCTGGGGACACTGTCCTCACCTGTGAGTGGGGAGCAGCCTGCCTGACTCGGGCTGGGAGAGAAGCTGCCTGGAAGGGAGAGTGTGTGTTTATTGGAAACGGTATCCTTTTTTCCCCCGACAGGAGTTGCTACTTTCCTCATAAATTAAATTCCCGCAGATAGATGGCGCCCTCTCTGGTGTTCCAGTCCCGACCCTCACACCTGTCAGTTTCTGCGCAACAGCGGGGCATTGGTTGCGATGGCTTTACAGCAAGTCCCTTCTCCGCGTCCTTTTAAAAGCATTTCTCAGCTAAGCTTGCACTTTCTCCTCCATATAAAGTTTAGAACCCGTTGTTTGTAGCCAGTCCTGTTGGGAATTTTATCAGGATTGCACCGAGTACGTGGGCACACTCGGGAAGCTAACGTCGATGTGATCTGGAGTCTGGCTCCCAGTGGGTCTGTATCTGGACTTATTTAAACTTCAGTAAAGTTTTCTAGTTTTCTTTTATGTCACCGTCATTTATTTCTTCATTTATTTCTGGGTTTTACTGCTGTCACGAATAGGGCACTTTTGCTTATGAAACATTAGACTAGAGGCCCAGGGCACGAATTCGCGCACCAGTGGGGTCCCTTGGCCTGGCCTGTGGGATCAGGCCAAAACTGGCTCTCTGACAGCCCCTGAGGGGTCCCCGATTGCGAGAGTGTGCCGGTCAGGCCAAGGGACCCTACCAGTGCGTGATCAGGGCTGGGGAGGGATGCCGAAGGTTGGCCAGCCAGGGAGGGGCCACAGAAAAGCTCCCGGGTGTATCTGCCATGTCTCGCTCAGTCCCAATCGGCCAGACCCCAGCAGCAAGCTAACCTACATGTCAACCGTCTGCTTCCTCATGGTCAGTGCATATCACAGCAAACCGTTGAGTGGCCTTAGCATATCATTAGCATATCACGCTTTGATTGGTTGCATGGCCAACCGGTCCGCCAGATACTTAGCATATTAGGCTTTTATTATATAAGATATTGCTGCTTTAATACTATTATATTTGTGTGTTGACCCTAGAATTGGCTGCTTTTAATTCGAATGGTTTGCCAGTTGATTTTTTTCAGATTTCCTAGACAAATAGTCATATAATTATGCCAATAATTGTATTCTTATCTCTGTCTTTACAGTATTTTGTACTTCACATATATTTCCTTGTATTATTACATGCGCTAGGATTCAAAAATAAAACCAGGCATCTTTCTCTTGTTTCTGACTATAGTGTGAATGGCTCTAATGCAGGTAATGGCTCAAACCATGGCTGGGAGCCAAACCCTGCCCACAATGGTCTTTCTTTGTAAATAATGTTTTATTGGCAGGCAGCCAGGCTTGTTCATTTACATGTTTTCTAACTGGCTGCTTTCAAACTGTGGCATCAGTGTTAAGTAGTTGGGACAGAGACCATATGGCCGGAAAAACTTAAAATATTTGCTATCTGACCCTTTGCAGAAGTTTGCTGACCCCTGTTCTAATGTATTAAGTGCAATGCTTGTTGGAGGTTGAGGAATTTTCCTACCATTCTGAGCTTCCTGAAGGTCTGAGTGGGTGCACTTCAAACTCAGTAGTAAGTATTACATTGTTACCAGGTGCTCTTGGGGGGACTGACTATCTTTTGAGATGATCAGGGATCTTCCTCTCTCTAATCTCTTAAAGATGTAGTGAACTGCACCCACAGATTTTATAATGTTGACTCATCCTTGCATTCCTGAGATGAACTTTGCTTGCCCTGGATGCATTGGGTTCTGTTTGTCAGTGCATTTATTTAGGGTAATTATGTCCCTGTTATAAACCACATGTCCTCATCAGTGTGTGTGTGTGTGTCATCCCACCACTGGGATATGTGCTGAGAAAGGTTCATATCATAAGAGACGAATGACCGCCCTGACCGGTTTGGCACAGTGGATAGAGCATCACCCTGCGGACTCAAGGGTCCCAGGTTCGATTCAGGTCGGGGGCATGTACCTTGGTTGCGGGTACATCCCCAGTAGGGGGTGTGCAAGAGGCAGCTGATCGATGTTTCTCTTTCATCGATGTTTCTAACTCTTTATCCCTCTCCCTTCCTCTCTGTAAAAAAAAAATCAATAAAATATATTTTTTTTAAAAAAGAGACGAATGACCTTGTGGCATCTGCCAATCCCAGTTCAGAATCTGGGAGACACCTAGTCTGGGTGGCATGAACGTGCTGTGAGACCTGCTGCAAACAACGTCTCGGAGATGAGAGAGCGACGTGAGTGTGGGGGCAGCTGTGGTCGGCGTGCAGGGCTGGCGCAGGTTTGCAGACTGTGCGTGTTGGTCCCTTTTCTGTGGGAGAGAGAACCCCCTCCTGGCAAAGCCGCCAGAGCAGTTGGAGCTGGAGGAGACGGGCCGGGCTCTGCATGCGAACCTTCGACCAGGGAGTCACATCTGGGCCAGTGTCTCCAAAGGGGCTTAGAACCAGAGCCCAGAGCATCACCGAGGCCGCGGGATGGTGGGCGACTTCACAATCACATGGAGTCATCATCAAACATCGAATATTGAAGCCCGGAGATGAAAGCCAGCGTGTGCTGAAGGCCTGCCCAGGGACCAAGGGCTGCTGCCCACGTGCGGTGGCTCTCAGAGCCTCCGTGGCCCCTTGGAGGTGGGCACCCCCATATGGTGGTGGGACCCGTGGGCCACAAGGACAGAACTGAACTCCCAGGAGCTCAAGCTAAGAGCAGAGTGCGCTGGAGTTCAGAGGGGGAGACAAGTGAACCAGGGGGCCCCTCTGATGTTCCCTGGCCCTCAGTGTCTATTGTTGCGTCATCTTCTCCTCACCTCACCCCTCCCTCCTTTCCCCTTACCCATCTCCCTCTTCCTCTCTCTCTCTCTCTCTCTCTCTCTCTCGCTCTTTCTCTCTCTCTCTCCTCCCTTCCCCCCAGCGCTCGCTCTCTCTCTTCACCTCTCTTTCTGCTCTCCACATGTGGGCACTCACTGCTCATGGGGGCAGCCACGTAAGTTGGCAGGACGCACTTCCAGAAAGATGGGTTGGCACAGAGCAGAAGGCACCAGGGAAGGCCTGGAGTCACACGGATGGTGCTGCCATTGACGACGGGTGGCGGAGATGCTAGCATTAGGTGGGCATCAGAAATCACTGGTCTTACAGATACAAAAAGTCGGTGAAATAATCAGGCACTTCTAGCTCTGACCCCAGCCCTGTGTCCACTGGGCAAGCGGCGTGTTTTCTGATGCAAGAAGTTTCCGGAGGCAGAGAGCTGGGCCCCAGGCCCCTCGGAAGTGTGCGCCGTCACCGCCCATCCCCCAGCCGGTCCCAGAGTGACGGTCCAGGTCTGGGAGAGATTTCCCAGAGCAGCGGTTCATTCAAGCCCCTGGAGGCATGTGAGAATTGTCCGTCAAAGTGCAGGATGGAATGTCCGTCTTATAACTGGACAGCTTACTGCAAACTGCAGCTTTCTATCTTAATCTCATGCGACTGGGAAAGCCCAGGCCATGAGAACATCAGGAACATTCTTTTGAAAGCCAGCAGGGCTGGGCTGGTGGCTGAGGGATGGTCAGAGTCCTGGGAATTCAACCCCCATCCCCCCACCAGGCGTCAAACCGGCCCCTGTCCCAGGATGGTGTCCCCTGAGGCCCCCTCTCACCTGTTCCTCATGCAGGCAACCCCCTGTCCTCGGCTCAAACTCACCCTCATCCTCATCACCTTGCTTCCTCCTCAGGGAGCCCCCAGCTCTGGGGAATCTCAGAACAGCTGTCCAGGACACTGGGCCCAGGACACTGTCACCTGCACCCATACCTGTCCCCAGGTTGCATCCCCTCCACCAGTCCCTCATCAACTGATCCTCCCCTGCTGGTTCATCCCCCAGCACAAGTGCACCCTGAAGTACTTTGACCCCTAAACCAAAGTAATCAACACAAGGTGCCACCTGGGTCGGGGGGGAGTCCTGTGCCACCCTCTGTGCTGTCCTTTCTGTCCTACCGGCCACCCCTGCTGCCTTGGCCCAGGTCAGTGGCCCCCTCCACATTCCAAATCTGGGAAATCCTGTGTCTTCACCCACCCACACCCCATAGTTCCCTTGGCCTCTGCACTGGGTTTGCTTTTAGGGTGGGGGTGTCTTTGTCCCCTCACATGGGTCTCCTTCCTGTGTCTTCCCTCTCGTGTCACATGCTAAGTCCTCCATAGATTTTGTTGAAAATGGGGGAAGGAATAGCCTGGCCTGAGTGTCCACCCGGCAGGACCTAGGGGACCCGCCTCCCAGGGACCCTCTCGCGCTGCCCTGCGGGAGGTGCCAGGCAGGGATCGCACTCGGGCCGCTTCCCCAGGCCCGGTGCTGCCCAGAGCGCGTCTTCTTCCCTCTGCACGGCAACCTGGACGGGGCATCTATCTCTCCCCGAGTCACGGCACCCAAAGGAGGTTAGGAGATGCTGCCTCGGTCCCGGCGTCTCGCCCACTGCGCCTGCCTCCCTGCCAGCACCTGCCTGCTCTTCCTGGCGTCTTACACCCACTCACAGACCTGAGTATCCTCCTGGCAGACACTGCACCCAAGTCTGGCTGGCCAGTTGGAATGTCTTCCTCTGGGTCCTGCCAGGAGCCGGCCTGGAAGTCGGGGCCCCCGGTCAGGCCTGGCCTGGCTTCCTGAGGACGCCCAAAGGCAGCTGACAGCGGAGCCAGGCAGCGCTGACCTTCAGGGGCACGTGGCCTGGCCCAGGCGGTCACCACCCCAGCAGTGACCATGAACACAGGTACAGGGCCTGTGGCAGCAGGAGCCAGCCAGCCTGCAGTTGGTGGGAGGGCAGCCTGACCCCCTCCCTGACCCCCATTTGCCTATGGCCCTCCTGGCAAAGACCGGGACAGCCTCAGTGGGTGCACCCTTCTTGGGACCCGGCGGTGCTAAGCAGCCTAGCGCAGCCCGGACCTCATGGTCACGGGCGCTGCCCCACATTGCCTGACGTTCTGGGTCACGGTGTCAGCCAAGTGCCCCGGGGCCGTGACACTGACTCTCCCCGGAGGAACCAGGCTTCTCTGACCAGCCTCAGGCCCGTGACCCCTGAGTGGCCGGGCAGCTCAGACCCATGCTAAGGACTGCAGCCAAGCAGGGCTGGCACTTCGAGTCCTGCCTCAGGGATGTCGCTGGACTGTCCGGGGCCTCCTCTGGTCGCTGGCGTTTCCCATGGAGAAAGGTCGGATGTGCTTGGATGGGGAAGGGGCAGGGGGTGATGCAAGTAAGACAGATGGGCCAGGAGGGCTGGAAGTGTGGTTGTTGACGTGAAGTCAGATGAATGACCTGGTAATGAGTCCCAGCAGCGCTGCTGCGCTTAGCAGTTAAGTATTTCCTTGGAGATGCTGGAGTTTTGAAGCTCAGCTTCTCAACAGCCAGAAGAGGGGGAGAAGGGGGAGCTGGAAGCATTTGTAAGTGGTTCTATCCCAAAAGTAATCTTGAAAGCCGACACCCTCCCACGCAGAGGAAGTGGCCCAGCCCTCGGCAGGCTGGCAGGAGAGCTGTCCCCCAGCCTTGCCCGAGTGCCATAATGTGGCCCCAGGACTGTCCCCAAACACTGGCCTCACACCCTGGAGCCAGGACAGGCCCCTCCAGCATCTGAAGGGAGACAGTTATCATCGTTATCATCCATCGCTCTGACAGGGCCTGTGACAGAGCCAGCTGCAGCCTCCAGGGCCCCGCATGTGGGGAACCCGTTAGTGTCTGTGTGGAGTCCAGAGGCTGAATGGCTTTTCCTTCTGTCCCTGATCTTGGCCAGCAGCGGGGGAGGCTGGGCTGTCTGTGAGGGCCGGGCACCCCGCCCCAGGCTGGCTCCCGGCTCAGGAGCAGGCCCCCCAGGAGGGTCAGGCCAGCCTGTGTGCTGGGCCACTGTTTGCTGAAATAAAGACAGAATAAGATGGGCAGGATCCCCACCTGGATTATAGAAATCAGAAGGCCCGTGATACTGGTTACAGGCACCCTGTGAACTGTCCTTGGGGCCTTTACTGTCACAGACCCACAGCTTGGGCCAAGGACGGAGGGGACTCGGAGGGCAGCGCCTCTTGTGGGCAGGGTGGCTGAAGTGCACGCACAGAGGGGGCCCGGGACAGGAGACGTGCCATCTCCAGGAGGCAGAAGGTGAGCAGAGCTCAGGCCAAAGTCGGCTCTGCTGGGGGGATGGGAAGCTGTGGCTCAGGGAGTGAGCGAGCGGGCTTGGACCCTGTCACAGCGGGTGTGATAGACAAGTGCGACCAGAACTTCCCAAGAGAGGAGGAGGAGGAGGCGCTAACCACTCGGATCCCACCTCCCCAGGTGGGACCCACCTAGCCTCCTGCCCACCCCCTAGAGATTCTTGGTCAGGCTCTGGGAAGGGCCTGGGAATGTGGATTTTTAAGAAGTGCCTTGCCTAGCCGTGTGGCTCAATGGTTGAGGGTCGACCAATCAAACCGAGATCACGGTTCAATTCCAGGTCAGGGCACATGCCTGGGTTTTGGGTTGATCCCTAGTAGGGGGCATACAGGAGGCAGCTGATGGAGATTCTCATCATTGATGTTCCTATCTCTTTCTCCCTCTCCCTTCCTCTCTCTGAAATCAATCAACACACACACACACATACACACACTAGATGCACAAAAATTCGTGCAAGAGTAGGCCTTCCTTCTCCCCAGTTGCCAACTCTGGCTTCCCTCTGGCACCTGAGACCCAGGCTGGCTTCCCTCTGGACCCGGCTTCGTCAGGAAAACGATGTCTGGAAGACATCTGGTCTAATTAGCATATTACCCCTTTATTATTATAGATATTTTAAAGAAGTGCCTTGGAAGAATCCGACCACCAGGGAAACAGGAACCTAGTGAGAGTGGGTTAGGGGCCCTCCTGGAGCTCTGAGGCCACCCCACACACAGCCCATGAGCCCCTGGGACCGGGGGGTTGAGGTACCACCCTGGGCCCTACTCCATCATCTGGCTCAGCTCAGCTGTGCGACGAAGGGCATGGCAGGTGGCCTGTGGCCTGTGGACTGTGGCCCATGCATCCACCTGCCTTCAGGGTGTGGACCCAGGAGCCAGAACCCAGCCCTGGTGGGCCGGGCGGCCTCTAGTGCAGGGCACAATGTCAGGGCTAAAACCCAGCAGCACCCAGAGCCTGGGGGGGGGGGGGCGGGGAGCCGGGCCCCAGATGAGTGCTCACATGGGCTTTCAAGAGTGGGATTCAGTTTCCCATGCTCTGCCCACCCCTCAGATGGGGCATGGATGAGAGCAGCGGGTGCTGGCCTCCCACCAGCCACCCATGGGTCTAGGTCCCAAGCTGTGGGTCTGTGCCAGGTCAGCAGAGGCCTGGGGTGGGATCCTGAAGACAGGCAGGTGCCAGCCAGCACCTCCAGATGACAGCAGCTGCAAGGCGAGGGCGGAAACCAGTCACACGCGGAACTGCTTTTTTTTAAATTTACTTTTTATTTCAAACATTGAAAAGTTGCAAGAGTAAAGAGTACAGAGTATACCCGCATCCGCATCCGCCAGGGGCCTATTCGAGTTTTGCCAATTGTCCGATAATGTCCTTGACAGCAAGACATGCAACCTATGGTCCCATGTCACCCGTCGCCACGTCTCCACATCCCCCTGCAGTCTGGAACATTCCTCAGTCTTTCTGACCATTGTGACTGCCACATCGAAGAGTGAAATGTCCCCAGTTCGGGTTTGTCTGATTAGTCCCAGATGCCCTGACCGGGAATTGCCACTCATCGATCATGCCCTGTCCCCGAGTCCACCCCTGGAGGAGCTGACCTTGGCCGTCGGATGAAGGGGGGTCTGCAGGGGTCTCACTGGAACATGAGTTGCAGTGTGTACACATTTTGTGGGGTTTCATTCCACTTTCACTAGCTGGCATTTCCTGGGGTCTCATTGCCTGAGTTAATGGTTACTGTGGTGGCTGACAAGTACATAATGGCTTCTATCTCCATGATTTAGCGGTTGGAATTCTGTGGTGAGGAAGACCTCTCTCTTTTCCCCATGTATTACTTAAATTTCTTTATGTCGATAGAGCCTCACACAGCCCCAGTTTACGGAGTGGGTCCTCATCTGTTTCTGCCCTTATTTTGTTTATTTTGATGCTCGAATTTGTGCAGCCGGAGCCCTTCTGTCTGGTTTTGTGTCCCTTCAGTACACACCAATGTTTTCAAGCATTTCATGACCCCCCCCCCACCCCTCATCCCTGCTATGCTCCACATCCAACCTCAGTACGTTCAGGCCCCTTTTTAATGTACCGACTCCCCACCTCTGCCAGGGAGACCCCCAGACAGACACTGGGCTGCCCAAACATTTGCCAGTTACTCAGCAACACCCCCTTCTCCCATCTGCTTGTGTGGGGAGGGGGGCGGGTGTCCTCTAGTGAGGCACCCTCATGTGGAAGATGGGGGCCTCCCTCTACACCATCCCTGTGTTCAAGGCAGCAAGTTCTGCTGGTCCTGAGCAGCCCGTGGTCAGGCTCAGCAACAGAGGAGGGGGGGCTGGAGGCTCCCTGTTCCTCCTGCTCTCTCACCCCCACCCCTGCCCATTCTGATGTGGAAGGAAGGCCAATCCACAACCTGCTCCCCTAGCAGGGGCATCAGGGCTGCCTGCTCCCGATCCGCTGCAGTGAGCCAGTTGGAGGGTGTTGAGGGAGGCCCTTCAGTCCAGATGCCTCCTCTGAGAGGAATGGCAAAGGTCAAAGGCAGCCCCAGGGGAAATAGTTCCCACACCTAATCATGTCCAGAGAGAGGTCCGAGTGAGGCTTGGAGCACGTGGTGGGTGCGAACAAGGCCCCTTTGTGCGCTGGGGCAGCTGCAGCCAAGCAGCGAGGCTGAATGGACAGGCGTCTGGCCGCCTGGCCTGCCTCAGGGACGAGAGTTCTCCCTCCCCTTGTCACATCAGTTTCTGAGGCCTTCCTCAGCCTCAGGCTGAGCCCTGTCCCTGGACCTGCAGGGGAGCCCAGGACACTGGGGGCTGTCAAGGGCCACTTTCTTCCCAGAGGAAAGTTCCCAGGACAAGATAGTCATAAGTATACGGGCATTCTGACGGTTGCTCAGAGCTGCGAGGACCATCGGAAGTGGCTGATTTAAATTAGCTGTGGCTGGGCTGAGTCCCAGGCTCTGAATTGGACATGAGAGGTGAGGAACTGCAGGCCAGCGGGCATCTGTGTGGGGGCCCCTTATGTCCTCACGGAGGACAGGGGCATTGAGGACATGGCTCTGTGCCCCTTCTGCTACAAGTGGAGTCTGCCATGGCCACTGCCCCTGCCCCCCGCCCCCCGTGTTCCTGAGGGGGTGAGTCCCAAAGCAGTGGGCACAAGTTCATACATGCTTGCATGCACACACACACAGCAGGAACACATGTACTCACACACAGCAGGAACACATGCACACACACCAGGAACACAGCACACACAGCAGAAACACATGCACACACACAGCAGGAACACATATATCCACACACAGCAGGAACATATATATCCACACAACAGGAACACATGCACACACACACAGCAGGAACACATATATCCACACAGCAGGAACACATGCACACACACAGCAAGAATACATGATGCATGTACACAGCAGCACACACACGCCTGTACGCACGCACAGCAGAAACATCTTCTATACAGTGGTGAGGGGTGCACCATCTATTCCCTAAGGACACTGGCACACACACAAGCACACATTGGACCCCACCAGCCCCAGCTGAGCTGCACTCTCAGTGGAGCCAGGGGCTTGATGTCCCCACCACTTCCTGCTGCTGAATGCCCAGGGCCAGGAAGGACCGTCCCACAGCCCCCAGGAGGAGGCTGAGAGGCGGAGCTCGGTGCAGGGCTGTGCTCCCCTCCATGCTGATCCTGGGCCCTGGAGGATAACCACGGGCCTGGAGCACGCTGTTGGAACTGTCCACCCAAACCGCAATTAGGTGGCCCGGGGCCGGCCTGCGTGTTTACAGTACCGGGAACGGAAAGAGGCTCTTGTAAACACTGCAGAATTGCAACATGTCCTTGGAGTCCAAAATGTGGAGTGGGTGTCACATGGCGTGCAAGCGCCCTGGGGACCTGAGCCTTTTGGGGCAGCCTCTCTGCAGGCAGGCTGGTGGGTGGCCCTCGGGACGCTGACCGGGCTGCTGTCATCTGCAGATACACCGGCCACTGCTCTGCGGCCAGGTGGGCAAGAGAGAAGCCTAGTGGGCAGAGACCCCTCCCTCAGGTGGCCTTGGCCAGGCCTCTCCTTCCCCTCTGCATGAGGGGCTTGTGACCTACCGGCATCAAGGCCACAGGGATACATACGCGCGTGCGCACACACACACATACCATATCCGTGTTCAGTCCGTGGAACCCGTGAATGTGCCCTAATAAGGAAAGGGCATCTGCAGATCTGGTTAAGACTCCTGGATGAGGAGATCATCCGGATTCGCTGGGTGGGCCCTTAACGAGTAAAGAGAGAAGAGAGGAGGACAGACACACAGGGCGGGGCCATGTGACCACAAACACAGGGAATGAGCGACGTGGCCACCAGCCCAGGAATGCAGCTCCCCCTCAGCCAGCAGCACCCAGGGAGTCCTGTGCCTTCTCTCTCGACCTGGGATGCCCTCGCCACTCCTTCCATCTGGGGGCACCCTGACCGTGCTGCACCTGCAGGCGTGTGGAGGTGTGTGAGTGCCAGCATGTGTGCAAGTGTGGCTGTGTGTGAGCATGTGTGCTTGTATGTGTGCACATGTGCATATGCACTCCAGGAACTGAGTGTCAGGGAGGCGCCTCCCCTGGGTCCTTGGAGGGAGCACGGCCCTGAGATCCCTGAACTCTGGGAATACGTTTGTGTTGGTCAAGCCGCCAGTCTGTGATCGTTCGCCGCGGCCACCTTGGGACATTGGTGGGCCCCTCCGAACCGCAGGGGCCCTTGTTCACGTTCCTCTAAAACGGTGGTTCTCAACCTGTGGGTCGCGACCCCTGTGGGGGTGGAATGGCCCTTTCGCAGGGGCCGCCTAAATACATCCTGCATATCAGATACTTACATGACGATTCATAACAGCAGCAACATTACAGTGATGAAGTAGCAACGAAAATAACTTTATGGATGGGGGTCACCACAACATGAGGAACCGTATTAAAGGGTTGCGGCATGAGGAAGGCTGAGAACCACTGCTCTAAAAGGGAGGGGGCGGGCCTGGGCACAATCAGGCTGCCCAGAGAAAGGCTCACCTGACTCTTTTGCAAGAAAATTAATTGCAGATACTGAGTCACGACTTGAAATTTCCAGAAATATCTGTTTTTCATGGACGTTGAATCCTCTGTGCACCAATCAGAAAATTGAAACCGCCACACATGAGCAGCCACAGCCACCGCTCCGCTGTGGTGGGGCCGACGCTGGAGGAGGCCTGGGGGTTGGGAGCCTGGTGCTGGGTGCCAGGACACCTGTGATGCCTGCTCCTCACAGGCCCAGGGAACCCCAGCTCACTGTAAACTCAGCTGCAGACCCCGAGCTCACTGAGTCCCTGCCCCGGCCACACCACACCCACACCCGTTTGCCCTTATGCTGGGAGAAAATGGGTCCCAAAGTGGGTCAACGCCTTGGCTGAGGCCAAACAGCTGCTCCAGGAAACCAGCCACTTCCCATCCATACACTCGCCTGCCCCCCATCATGTCCCGGCCACCAGTGACGTCAGCCCTGAGCATGGCCTGGAATGGCTGCCCCTCCTTAGAGATGGGACTGGACTCCCATGCCCAGCACTGGCCTGGGTGGTGGAGTTACTCCAGGAACACACATGCACCTGTGCATATGCACACATACAAGCACACATGCTCACACACAGCCACACCTGCACACGTGCTGGCACTCACACACACTTCCACAGGCCAGGTGCAGCACAGTCACTGTGCCCATAGATGGAAGGAGTGACGAGGGCATCCCAGGCTGAGAGAGAAGGGCACAGGACTCCCTGGTTGCTGCCGGCCAAGGGGGAGCTGGCTGAGAGACTGGAGGAGAAATACCAGCCCTGAGTCCAGGTAGCAAGCCCCACACACTGGGAGCGCCCTTCCCGGCAGCCCCCTGACTCCCGATTCTCGGCCGGGCACCCCAGCCTTTCCCAGAGCCAGCAGAGAGACGGAAAACTAAACAACATCATCCACTTCTCATTTCCCGAAAAACCCTTTTGGCCAAAATAAATAGATGTCGGTCAGCTGCCCACAGAAACACTGGTCGGCTCAGAGACAGGCAGAACAGCCAAAGGGTGGAAGAATCTGGAATGGCCCCGTGAGCGCAGAACACAAGCCCCCAGAGTCAGTTCTGCATGACCCCTCCCTTTGTTGCTTCCTTCATGGAGGGGGAGGTCAGGACAGCAGGGGCCTCAGAGACACATCCCATCACACAAATGTGAAGATGTCTGTTCCCCCCACATTGAGCCACATGTCAGAAGCAGCCTTAGCCAAATCCCCAAAGATTTCTGATGGAATCTACATAGGAAACAGTCAGTGCAGAAGAGCCAGGACAGGTCTGGATAATAACCGAGGGGCCGACACGGTGCTGATGGGGAACAACGTTCGAGGCTGGCACTGCCTGATGCTGACTTACCCTAAAGCCACAGTGATCCACGCCACGTGGTGCTGGCGGCAGAACAGACAAGGAGGTCAATGGAACAGAACAGAGAGCCCAGGCACAGGCCCACACACCTGCAGTGACTGACTTCTGACAAAGGAGCAAAGATGGCCTCTTCCACAAACGGTGGAACAAAAGAAACTTAGACACAGACCTGACAACGGTCACAGAAATGAACTCGAATGGATCACAGACAAAACAATGAGATTTCAGGAAGGTAACGCAGGAGGAAACCTACACCATCTTGGATAGGGTGATGCTCCCTGAAGGAACTGATAAGCTGGGCTTCCTTTAATGTCATCAGCATTCAAAACCTATTCTCTGCAAAAGCTACTGTCAAGAGACTGAGAAGACAACCCACCAACCGGGAGAGAATATTGGCAAGACATGTGTCTGATCGAGGACCCTTGTCCAAAATATACGAGAACGCTTAAAACTCAACAATGAGAAAATGGACAGTTTAAAACATGGGCCGAAGACCTTAGCAGACACCTCACCAAAGAAGATATACTGATGACAAATAAGCACGTTTAAAAAATGCTCCAGAGAAATGGCCACAATCCAGAACGCGGACACCACCACGCGCTGGTGAGGGTGGGAGCAACAGCAACTCATACTGCCGGTAGTGTGCACACAGTGCCGACCCTGGGGGACACAGGTTAGTGGCTTCTTACAAAATGAAAATGTTCTTACCATATAGGGTGCTGCAAAAGTAGGTTTACAGTGGTGAGTACACAAAACATGGAGTTTATCCTTGGATTATTGGGTATTGATTATTATATTATTTTCCATACTAACAACTGTAAACCCACATTCGCCGCATCTGTCTTATCCAGCCATCGCACTCCTTGGTATTTACCCAAAGGAGTTGAAAATGCATGTCCACTCAAGCACCTGCACATGGATGGACCCAGCAGCTTTATTCACAATTGCCCAACTTGGAAGCAACCAAGATGTCCTTCAGTAGGTGAGTGAGTAAATCAGCTGTGGCCCATCTAGACAATGAAATACTATCCTATATAATAAAAGGCTAATATGCAAATTGTCCCCTCAACCAGGAGTTCAACCAGGAGGTGAGCCTGGCCCACCAACTGCCCTTGGCCCCTCCCCCCAGCTGGTCCCACCCCTGATGGGAGAGCAATCCCAACCTCCCACATCCTCTTCCCCTGCTGGACCTCACCCATGCACAAATTCATGCACTGGACCTCTAGTTTACTGATAAAAAGAAATGAGCTATGCCTGACTGCCGTGACTCAGTGGTTGAGCATCGACCTATGAAGGAGGTCATGACTCCATCCAGATGAGGCACATGCCCAGGTTACAGGCCCAATCCCCAGTAGGGGGCATGTAGGAGGCAGCTAATCAATGACTCTCATCATTGATGTTTCCAGCTCTCTCTTCCTCTCCCTTCCTCTCTGAAATAAATAAAAACACATTTTTAAAATAACAAAGAATTGAACAATCAAGCCATGAAAAGACAATAGCCTCGGGCTGCAACTGCCAGTGGCCAATGCCTCCCCTTCTCCCCCTTTCCTGAAGGTGCCAGAAGGAAGGAAGCTGGTCCCAGTGGGCCTGGCCAGCCTCTGGACTGGCTGCCCTGGTGCCCTGGCTGCCCTGGTGCCCTGGCTGCCCTGGCACCCTGCTCAGGCCAAGTCGGGAGGCTATTCTGGGAGCTGGTGCAAAGACGCAGGGAGCTCCTTATAAGGCTCTGTCCAGCAGCATGATGCCATGGAACCCCAGGTCTGCCCTGCCACTGACCTGCAACGGGTCCGGGGCTGCAGAGGCCCCCTGCCCTCAGCTCACCTCATCCCGGGGTCCAAACTCTCTCCTGTCTCCCGTGATGTTCTCCTGAGATTTCCACGACGTAACTGACCTCTTGGCCTTGGGGGGACTTGGGACAGGCGTGGGGAGCAGAGCTGCAGGCTTGCCTTCCACATCCTTATATGATCAAGCGCCAGGTCCTGGCTGAGTCACGGCGTTGAGAGGCGGGGCCGTGGGAGCCAGCCATTTGGCTTATTTTTAGAGCTTATACCGGAACACCTGGGTTGGGCCCAAATAATACAAGCATTTTAGTGGTTCAAAAAAAAAAATTAAATAACGCTGTTCCCAGTCATCCAAAGCGGAGACAATGGGTGAGCTCAACGAGGCATTTCCTGAGACTAACGGGCCAGGCTTCCTCCTCACCCAGTGGTCCAGGCACTGAGGTGGACCTGGCTCCATCCCGATGTGTCCCCAGGAGGATGTGCACCTGTACCAGCCGCCCTGTCCTTTCTGCTCTTTCCACAAGGAACCAGGAGAATGAGCAGTGAAACCGGGAGCAGGTTTTAATTGTCTTCCCCGAGGGGGGTTATAGTTGGACCCCTGGCCCCTGGCATTGGGCCTGGAACCTGTGGGCACCCTGGTGGCAATGGGTGGGGATCGAATGAATGACCCCTTATGGTGTGTAAACAGCTCCACACAACAGCCATCCCATGTCACCCAGCAGGGTCCTTCAGAGGCCGAGGGCAGCAGGCTGTTCTTGCTGCCTAGGTGTATGACTTGACCAGACCAGACCTTACCTGCTATGAAGGGCGAGTCATACCACCTCCCCCGGTGCCTCCTAAGTGTTTTCACAAGGACTGACTGAGGCAGGAATTGCTAGGAAGTCCTCAGGACACAGTCGATGACAAGGAAGCGTTGGTCCCCCGCCCCCTTTGTCACTCTGAAAAGCATCAGCCCCCAAGTGTAGGCTGAGCCCTGTGGTGCCTGGCTGATCACGGTGCATCCCAGGAGCCATCAGAACTTGGCCTCTGGACTATGCACCACTTCCTCATCTTTCCGGCAAGGTTCTACCCTCGAAGACTCAGCTGGGCACCTACTTGCCCAGCCCCCTTCTACAGGCCTAGCCTCGCTCACCTTCTGCTAATGTCCCCTTCCAGTCAGCACCAGTGCCGATCCCCCCCCAAGAATGGTGACTCGGGAACACCTGGAACCCTCCAGCACACCTGGAGTTTCCCCCGAGCTCCCTGGGGTCCTGCTCTCTCTGTCCTCATTTATGTCCCACTTGCATAGCTGACCCATCTCCCCCTCCCCTCCCTCTCTGCTCACCCAGCCTGCCTCCCTCGATGCTCCCTCAATGGCCAGCCATCCTCCCGCCTTTGCCCAGCGCCACCTCTGCTGGGATGCTCTCTCTCTAGGTGCCTACTTGGCTCCCTTCTGCTCAGCTGTTACTCTCTGGACGAGGCCCATCCTGACCTAATGGATCCCTGCACACTCTGATCCCCTACCTGCAATTTTCTTTTCTACGGCACCTGTCACCTTGAACACACGACAGGCGTCCCCTCCTTACGATGTGGTGACTCCCTGTGGAAGGAGTGCTGGTGTGGTGGGGACCGTGTCTGCCTCGCTCCTGACGCCTCACCAGGGCCAGGTCAGAGGCCGGCAGAGGGCTCTGCAAACCCTCTTGTGTGAGTGAACACCATGGTGCCATCTTTGATGCAACTGCAAACACTGACTTCCCTCACCTGACTGGCCTGACTGACCCACAGGGTCTGGGGATTCTGGCGGCTCCTCCTCCTTTGTGACTCACCCGCCTGCCTGGGCCTTCTGTGTCAAACCCCTCAGCTCAATAAATAATGTTCCACAGGTCTTGGCCTTTGAGATGCCCTTCCAGCTACTGCACATTCTTTTATGCTGTGTCTGGAATGGAGTGGACAGGCCACGGCCTGCATCTCAGGAAACCCCAGCTGCAGCTCCAGGCGGCCGCGTCCGGTCTGCAGTGTTTGGTCTGCAGTCCTGCAGGTGGCAGTGCCCAGCCCAGATACCAGCTGCTGTCAGGGCCGCACGCGGGGAGGCTAGAGCTGGCCTGGCACATGTCCACTTCTTTCTGGATGACCAGAGGGCAGTCTGCATGGGCAGTCCCCAAGCATCTGCCAGACCAGCCCCCACGTCAGGGAGGTCACCTGCAAGCCGAGACACCGAGATGCCGAGTTACTGCCCCGGAGGACCCCCAAGCCAGGCCGACAGGGTTCTGGCAGGGCTCCGAGTGGCCTGGCCAGGCAGTAGGGCCGAGGACCCTCAGGAGTGTTCAGTTACCTGTTTCTGCATCTCCACTGCCCTCGCTTCATTCCCTGGAGGCCGCGTTGGCTGGGTCTCTGGGCTGCCGTGCCTTCTCACCTGCTCTTTGTAGGAACCTCCCCTTATTCTTTCCCTGACCAGGCGTTGGGCCCTGGTGCTGGGCCTGCATGTCTCCCACCCCATCCAGCCATTGAGGCTCCCAGGGTTTGCCTCCTCCATCCTTGCCAGAGCCTCCCTACCCTCCACTCATCTGAAACAGGCCCCCACTCCTTTGCTCACCTTCTGCTGAAGTCCCCTTTCAATCAGCACCTTTGACACGTCCAGTGCCGGCTTCCCAGTAATGGTGACTCTCGGGCCCGGCTGGCGTGGCTCAGTGGTTGAGCGTCGACCTAGGAACCAGGAGGTCACAGTTCGATTCCCACTCAGGACACATTGCCCAGCTGCGGGCTCCCTCCAGACCTGCTCTTCCTGCGCTTGGCTCATTGCCTCACCACCACCAACACGCTCTGACCTACTGCAGGCCGACCTTGCCCAGGCAGGCGAAGAGGCAGGGAGCAGGGAGCCCGCATGCAGGGGTCAGACTGTCCAGGTGACAGGGAGTCCTGGCAGGGGAGAGCGTGGAGTCCGACACCTTCCTACGCAGGGAGTCCCAGATAAGGTGACGTTGGGGGAGGGGGAGCACGCACTGGATGGATGAGTGGGGAGCAGCTTACTTTGGGTCACAGGAAAGGCACAGATCCCGGCAGTTTCCTCTGAGGGGAGGGGACTATGGGGGAGCAGAGCTGAGACGTCCCTGCCTAACGAAGGCTCACGGGGCTGCCCGGTGGGGAAACAGGAGAGCAGGGGAGAGGTGAGCATGAAGCTGGTGGGGGAGACTGGCTCAGGGGAGAGGTCCTGGGGGCCTGGACCTGGGCGGTGGGGGTGGGGGTGGAACAGTCAGACTCTAGGAAGATTTGGGAGACTTTCACCCCAGGGACTGCTGATAGATTGATTGGTGTAGGTAGAGGGAGCAGGAGGTGAGAGTGGGAGGAGGAGGAGAGGATGGAGCGTGGGTAGCTGGAGGCAGAGCTGAGCTTAGATAAAGTGGAGACCATCCCCTAAGATGGCCACTGGTCATGGCTGTCCTTTCGGGCTATTTTTGAGTGATTGTGTTGTGGCCACCACGTCAGCTGCCCCCAGGAGCCAGGAGGCCACATTGGCCTTGAACTTGGAAGGGCTGATCTGGTGTTGAAAGGGCCTCTGTCCTCCACGGGGCCTCAGCCCCAGAAGGGCACACTAGGGACTTTGTTCTCCAGCCGGGACCCAGGAAGACCCCCCTTCAGCCGGGGCCCACGGGCTGTCTGGCAAGACAGGGCGCGTCTCTCAGGACCAAGTGCAGGCCAGTGGGCCTCCCAGAGTCACTGCCGGAGGTTGGCCTGCCCGCTCTCTTCCCCAGAGCCCAGCGTGGAGGCCGAGACTGTCTGACTCTCCACACAGACTCACAGCCTGTGAGCGGGTGAGGGACCAGGACAAGACATGGCACAGAACGCGTGCATGGATGGCTCAGAGAACCCGCGGGAAGAGGTCAGAGGCGCCCCCACAGCCCCTACCACCCTCCCCCAGCCCTGCACCCCCCCAAGCAGGGGGCGGGGCGGTCAGGGCTTCGGTTTCTTTTTCCTACACCTCTTTTACTTCCCAGTTGTCAGTATTTCTAATTTTTCTTCAGGAAATATGCTCATTTTGCAATAAATGCAGAGCTAAAAATCAGCAGATGGGCCCACTCATCATGCCTGAACCAGCCACACCTGGTTCCATCAGTTCTGCTCAGAAATGTCACAGCTGCCATTTTCAGGCCCTGGGACCCTTGAGCCCTGGCCCACAGCCCACACTGGCTCAAATGCAGGTCACATCCTCTCTTCGTCATCTCTGATGACTCCCCCTGCTAGGGACAGTCCTACACTCCATCTGGGCACCAAGGTCCCAGCTGGCCTGCTTGCCCCATCTCTTTGTTTCTCTCCGCTGACCTTCTCCCCCCCATCTCCCCCTACCCCCCGCCCCGGCAATAGTTGGCTGAAGAATGTGTGGGTGCTGTTCAAGAGGGCTTCCTTATACTTTGCAGCTTGGCAAACTAAGTTCGTCTGCCCTAGCCAGTTCGACTCAGTGGTTGGAGGGAGCATTGGTCTGCAGACTAAAGGGTCCCGGGTTTGATTCTGATCAAGGGCACATGCAGGGTTGCAGGCTCCATCACCAGGAGGGGGTGTGCAGGAGGCAACCAACCAATGATTGTCTCTCATCATTGATGTTCTATCTCTCCCTCTCCCTTCCTCTCTGAAATCAATAAAAATATATAAAAAATAAAATAAGTTCATCCTTCAAAGCCCGATTTGCATGTCACTTCTTCCAGGAAGCCTTCCCTGACTGCCTGGAAGAAAGTGAATCCTCCCCATCGAGATGCCTTGGAAGATGGAAGATGCAGGAGTCCATCAGCGATACTTGGGCCCTGCCCTACCATTTCACCTGGCATTCCATGAGCGAGGATGGGCAGGGGTGAGGAGCACACAGAGCTGCCCTCTCCAACATGCCGCACAGATGGGCGGATGCTACCCGATTGAGAGGCCCAGGAGTTACTCAATGAGACCATGAAGGGTGCCCCCTGGGGCACTGTGGGAGATGGAGGTGGGGGGGCTGGGTGAGGGGGTCGGCATGAGAATGTTCAGGTGAGACCTTGGGGCTGGGGCGGGGCATAGCAAGAGGAAGTGGGGGAGGGGGAACTGGGGACTGTCCTGAGGTGGGAAGAAGTGTCTGTGGACAGAAGTGGGTCCTTAGGGTAAGGTGACCAGATGTCCCGCTTTTGGCGGGACAGTCCCGATTTTTAACAATTCATCCTGCGTCCCGCGGCATTTTTAAAAAGTCCTGATTTTTGGAAAGAGACATATGTACTACTCTTTGTAATATTTTAAGTAATAATAATAAAAAAAAGAACTCCCCCCCACCCCCCGTGCCGGTCAATGGTGTCCCGCTTTACCAATGTTAAAATCTGGTCACCTTACCTTAGGGAGAAACACAGGAAGGGCCCAAGGTGTGTCCTCAGAAGGATGTCTGCCATGCCTGGGGCTTCTGGTCTGGGCTGTGGAAGTTCAGGACCCGCCCAGGAGAGGATCTGGGGAAAGATGGGGCGTCTGTTCTGTGAACATTCAGTGGGGTGTCTGGGCCTGTGAGCAGTGTAAGGGGCTGAGAAGAAAAGGCTGATTAATTAGAAAAATCAGAGCAATAAATTTAAAGGCTTTTATGTTAAAACAAAAGGGAGAAGGAATAGACACAGCTCCTTGGGCCCTGCTTGCTGCCCGCCATTGGTAACCCCCACATGGTTACATCTGCCAGGCTCTGTGCCCGAGGAGTTCACATTCACAGGGCTCACAGGGGCTTCAGCACATGTTTTTGGGCAGAGGCAACGCAACCTTCCACTAAACACACCTGCCAGGCCTGAGCCCGGGTTTGGAGAGGCCCCGCCCACCAGCGGACCAAGAGCTACCTCCTGCTTCGGACAAAGTTGCCCCCATTCCAACACCTGTTGTTACCTTCCCAGCCACACAGCCACTGGGCTGGGTGCTCCTGGCTCCGAGGTGGCAGGAGGTTGTCCCTGGGCATGTCACCCAGGGTTAACTGGGTGCAGGATTCCGGGTGACTCACGCCCAGGGCTGGCAGGTTGGGGCTGGTGGTTGGTGGGAGGCCTCCTCGCCTCCCTGAGACTCGGGCTGGCCCAGGTCTGCCTTCTGGCTAGATTTCTGCCCATGAGGGTGGTGAGCTCAGCTCTCACTCTCCTGCAGCCTCTGGGGAGAGGAGCAACCCCCCCCCCCCCCCCGCCCAGGGAGCATTCCTGGTGGATTCCACAGGCGGTCTGTGCAGGCTCAGGGTTTCCAGACATACCTGTGGCCGGGGAGCGCTCCTCTTTCGGAACGGAACAGTGAGAACACCTGGGAGACCTTTCTGTTTTCCTCCCAGGTGTGAAAACCACGACACCGCCCAGCAGGTGTGGCTCCGTGATTGAGTGGTGTCCTCAGGTCCAAGTGGCCAAGTCAGGGCTCACAGCCCTTTGAAATGTGGAATCCCCTGGGGCCTCAGTCCTGGGATGAGCCAGGGGTTCACTTCAGCGTCACTGTCCCCCACTGAGCAGGAACAAGTTAACTCAGAAGAGATCATTTCCCTAAACATGTGCTGTTTGATTTTTTTTAAATCCTCACCCAAGGATATGAACCAGGGGGTCACGTTTGCTTCCCAGTCAGGGCACATGCCCAGGTTGCGGGCTCCATCCCCCACGGGAGACATGCAGGAGGCAGCCAACAATGTTTCTCTCTCCTCATTGATATTTCTATCTCCCTCCTCCTTTCTCTCTGAAATCAATAAAGACATCTTTAAAAAACAAACCAACCATGAAACCTTCTAAACTTGGTGCCTCGAAGGGAGGCAAGCAGATTCCAAGAAACCATGACAAGGCACAGATGTAAGGCTTCCCCGAGGACACTTGATGGCCCCCTGAGGGGGAGGTTCTTGCTAAAGTTCCAGGTTTCTGACCTGAAGGTCTGAGGCAGGGCCTGCCTCCTGAATGCCCAGCCTTGGTGCCCCAGAGATCCACCAAGATCCCCCTCCTCAGGGCCAAGGGGTGGGGCATAAGGTCCTCCCAGGCTCCCTGAGGGGCCACCCATCACTGTGCTCAGTCACAAAGATGTCCCCATGTGGGAGTGGTGGGGCAGACAGGAACTCTGATGCTCTGGAAGCTCTTCTGTGAGGCTAAAACTTTTTCAAAGTAAAAAGTTTTAAAAAACCCTCTTGTCCTGGCCGGGTAGCTCCATTGTTTGGAACATACATCCCACGCATCAAAAGATTTCGGGTTCAATTCCTGGTCCAGGGCACATGCCAAGGTTTGGGGTTCGATCCCAGGTTGAGGGCACATACTGGGGGCAATCAATCAATGTCTCTCCCCCCGCCCCTCTCTCTCTACCCCCTCACCGCCCCCCTCCTTACTCTCTGTCTAAAATCAATAAAAACAAACACACATATATCCTTGGGTGAGGATTTTAAAAAAATCAAACAGTACATGTTTAGAGAAATGATCTCTTCTGAGTTAACTTGTTCCTGCTCAGTGGGGGACAGTGACGCTGAAGTGAACCCCTGGCTCATCCCAGGACTGAGGCCCCAGGGGATTCCACATTTCAAAGGGCTGTGAGCCCTGACTTGGCCACTTGGATCTGAGGACACTTCCTACTCCCTGGTATTCAGTAACCATTAGCTGATTCTTCTTCAGCACTAAAGTCCCTGCAACTGGGAATAACCTTTTTTCTCCAACATCAGGAATGTCCTTCAAGGAGCAAAATGCCTCAGTGGCTCCTAAAGTCACCGTAGATGCTTCAGATCAACGGGGTCTTTGTATTTCGGCAAAACATGCTTTCTTGATTCCCTGTTTCTCCAAGATGCACCATCTCTCCAATCCAGCACTCCTGGACCCGGCCACACCCAGGCGGTCTGCGCTGCTCGCTGGGCCTGAGGGGCCACTGGCCATCTGACGGTGTCAGTGCCCGCAGCACAGGGAGTCCGTTGGGCCACTATCTCAGGGACACAGGGACCGGCTGCAGCCTTGAGGGCTCTCGGGCTCAGGGCAAGACGTGGACACGATGTGGGGTAGCCTGTGGAGTGGGCCAGGGAAGGCGCTGACAAGGCGTAACCTGCTGTGAGCCCACAGGCTTTCGGAAACAGTATCTCAGGCCATGTTTAACCACATTGTTCTTAGAGAAAGCTAGTGAGCCCGGAGTTATTGCCTGCATTTCACAGAGGAAGACCCCGAGGCCCGAGGCCCGAGGCCCTCTCCCTGGCCTGGAACCCCTCAGAGGGGTTATACACGTTACACACAAATGGCCACATAATACGTTTGAATGAGACCAAGACGTGGTCAACACGCCTCGGTTTAAAACATAGCTATGTCCCGTTTGAGTACATCTGTGGACGACACCTTAGACGTGGATCCTGTGGCCACTTTGTTCTGAGTTTAGGAAAAGCCCCCGGGGCTGATGTGCAGACAGAAGAATGAGGTGTGGTCCCCTCTGGACTGTGTGGCGGCGCCCAGCCCTCTGCCTGCATTTTGCCCAAACGTCTGGGGATTAGAGGCCAAGTAGATAGTGGGAGATGGTTATCCCTGCAAGTGGGATGTGGAAGAGCACAGCCCTCTGGAGAGCAGCGTCTTTATCTTCAGAATGGCCAGGGCGGGTCCTGTGTCCAATAGAATGTGGAAGATCAGCTCGAGAGGGCCGGACCGCAGCCCAGGATGGTCTGGAATTTGTCTTTGATTTGGCGTTAACGTCTGATTTTTTTTTTAAAGACACTCTGGTAAAATTTATTTCTTAATGTTGTATTTGTACAAAAGCCACCTGAGAATGTCAAGGACCCTAAGAAAATCAGATTAAAAAACAAACTAACAATGCAATTCTCATGAATATCATTAGAGAATTTACCTTTAAACTTTGCCCTGAACATTCATGTCATGGACTGAAAGTCTGTGTCCCTCCCCCCGCCACATTCCTATGTTGCATCCTAGCCCCCAAGGCCATGGCGTTGGGGGTGGTGGTACGTGGAGAGGCCACTCCAGAATAGACTAGTGCCCGAAGCAGAGACCAGTGAGTGCCCTGCCCTGCCCCTTCCCCACAGAGGACCCTCACCCTGACCTTGGACTTCTGGTCTTCTGAGCTCTAAGCAATACATTTCTGTTCTTTATAAACCTCCCATGTGTGATATTTTGTTATAACAGCCCAAACAGAGTGAGATAATTCAGAGGAAGCCATGTTACAAGTCTTTATCCTATATAATAAAAGGCTAATATGCAAATCGACCAAAAGGTGGAATGACTGGTCACAATGCTGCACACTGACCACCAGGGGACAGATAGTCAATGCAGGAGCTGCCCCCTGGTGGTCAGTGCACCAGAAGCTGGGCTCATGGCTGGTGAGCACAGTGGCAGTGGCAGGAGCCCCACTCATCTCTGAGGCAGCACTAAGGATGTCCAACTGACGGCTTAGGCCCACTCCCCATCAATCAGACATCCCCCGAAGGCTCTCAGACTGTGAGAGGGTGTGGGCCAGGCTGAGGGACTGCCCCCCCCCCCCAGAGCATGAATTTCGTGTACCAGGCCTCTAGGATAATATTATTACTATTATAATATCATCTGTACTCATATACATCTGTATTAATAAACTAAACAAAAGAGAACAGTTGTGTCTGTTACAAGTCATTTACAAATGTTTACTATGTAGGATCAGTTAATGAAACAACCAAACTGAAAATTGCTAAAATGCCAGTCTTTTTATATCACACACACTTCAAAAGTTGGTAAGAAAGACTCCAAATTTGACATCTAAATTGATAATATTATGATTAGGAAAAACACATAGAGTTTAGCAAAAATGGGGGCTGTGGTTCTGCCCCCTTTAAAATGTTTTTAAATTAGTAGACTTCGGCTTGGGAGCACTTTTAGGTTTACGGAAAAGCTGAGTGGAAAGTGCCATGTTCCCGGGTGCCCCTGCCCCGCATTTGCTTCCCCTCATTAACATCCGTGCACCTGTGTGCTACATTGCTACCATTGAAAGCCATATCGACATTTTACTTTTTTAAATTATATTTTTATTGATTTTTAGAGAGAGGAAGGGAGAGAGAGAGAGAGAGAAATCAGCTGCCTCCAGCACACCCCCTACTGGGGATCAGGCCCCAAACCCTGCCATGTGCCCTGGCCAGGAATCGAACCAGCAACCTCTCTCTCAGTGCATGGGACGACGCTCAACCAACTGAGCCACACGGGCCAGGGCTCAATACATTACTATAAACTAACACCCGCGGTTTACAGTAGGGTTCGCTCCCACGTCAAACATTCTGTGTGTTTTGACAAATGTGCAGTAACACCTGTCCACCCATTCTGCTCCTTCTTAAAAATAATCGGGGCCTCCCCGAGCTGAACATGTGGCGGTCATCACTTTCCTCATGTTATTCCTCCTGGAAATATTGGCCTTGGATGGAAACGTTTTCATCACTAGCCACTGTGCGGCGTTCGGCGAAGACCCAGAAGCCTGTTATCTTATCTATTTCGTGGCGTGCTGCCAACTTCCAGCTCGTAGCTCAGAAGCTGGGTGTGTTCTTCTGAGTTGTAGGCTTGCACTCAGCACAGAGCCTTTGATTCAAAGTACAGCTGAGTTTCATGGAAAGGTTTTAGTTTTACTTGTTGGGATTCGCATGGAAGTTGGTGAGACTTATAATCTCTTTCTTTGTAGATATGCAGCCACTCATTTACCCATTTGTTCACTCAGTTATTCATGTTTCTGTCAGGAGGCCATCCGTCTCTCAAACGGAGGTTTCCAGGTCATCTCTTTCTCCCAGAAATCACCCACTTTGCTGAAACACACCTACATCGAGATGAGCTCATTGCACTTCTCAGACTCCGGTCAACCACCCCCCCGCAACACCTTCAACCCCCCACTCCACCGCCCTTGGTTTCGGAGGCCCCAGGACAAAGGAGGAGGAGGAGGAGGGAAGGAAAAGGAGAGACTCACAATCGGAGTTGCCTTCATGGAAGGGACTGTGTGCTCAGCTGTCCCTGGAAATTTGATTTTAGCTCTTCCAAGTTGACATCTTGTACGGTTGTGAATACCAACATTATAAAATGTGCAAACTCATGTAAGTGCGAATTCCCACGTTGTAATTGACAGCATTTCCCCCGACGTCACATGCTATGACACACTGGGCACCTCACTCACACAGAAATTCTCCCAGCCTTCCTCTCCCGGTGCACCTGAGGCTGCCACAGAAAAATGGCTGCCACAGGAAGGATTCTTTTCTCCTAACCTGGAGCAGCCCCTGTGCCCGAAGGCAGATGCGTCTCCAGTCAGGGGGGCTCCTGCAAATGACGCCTGGCCCCCCTCACCCAGCGGCATTGCCCCAGGGCACAGCCACTAGAGGCTAAGGTTTGCCCTGCACCCTTAACCTGCCAGCAGCCCAGTGAGGGCATAGGTTTGGTCACATTCACCCCACCTCTTTTTTTTTCTTTTTCTTCTTTTAATCCTTACTCGAGGACATTTTTCCCATTGATTTTTAGAGAGAGGAAGCAAGAGGGAGAGACAGAGAGAAACACCGATGGGAGAGAGACACATCGATTGGTTGCCTCCTGCATGCCCTGGACCAGGGCAGGGAGTCTGCAACCGAGGTACATGCCCTTGACCAGAATCCAGCATGGGACCCTTCAGTCTGCAGGCTGACGCTCTATCCACTGAGCCAAGCTAACTAGGGCCAGCACACCTCTTAATCTTCCCTATGGACTTGGCGCATTTAATATTTGGGGAGGGAAGGAGATGCATTTGAAGATGCCGGTGCAGGCGGGGTCCTTGGGAGCTTATCCTGGGATCACCCAAACCGCCCAGCGCTGTTGACATCTGACTGGTTCTAAGCTCACACCTAAGATGAGTGCACACCTCAGCGAGCCACCTGGAGCACACGCATACGTATGCGCACACTGTGGCACCCGCTTCGATCTGGCTGTACCTCACTCATGTGCCGCGTTGGCAAACAGCCTCTCCCTCTTCCAGCCTCTAAGCACAGTTTGTTTTTATCCCCAGCAGATGTGTGTTTTCTTCAGCTTTCTCTGTTATGCCTTCTTGGAGGTTTCTTAACAGCAAGCACAGCAGGAATTTAGTTGTGTACACAGGAAATCCAAAAGAATCTGCAGATAAATTTTACACGTCCAATAGGTGAACTGTGTGGCTCATAAGTTATATCCCAATAAATTATATCACTTTTGAAAAGTGAACTTAGCAGGGACACTGGAGACACAATAACATACACAAGTGAACTGTATTTACCTAGACCTGCAACAAATAATTAGACCATAAGAATTTTTCTGTGACAGCATTTGCAGTAGCCTCCAAAGTCTCAGCTGCCCAGTAAGTAATAAATTTAAGAGAGGATTCTGACCACTTCACAGTGTTTATTAAGGTGGATTAAGGAAAAGCTGATGAAATGCAGGGAGATGACATATTGTGGATTAAAAGACAAACATTATAAAGACATAAAAACGTATCTGTCGATTTAAGGCAATCCCAGCTGGTGTGTGTGTGTGTGTGTGTGTGTGTGTGCGCGTGCATGTGAGCATGTGTGTGCATTTGTGTGTGTGTGCATGCCGTGGAGAACTTGCCCAGCTGCTTGTAGAGTTTCTGCAGGATGCATAAAGGAACAGGCATAGCTGAGACAATCTTCCACGGTGGGACAAGGGCAGGCGGCCCAGGTGGGTGAAGGGAAAACCCAGCAGGAAAACGCATCTCAGGGCAGCTCTGCTCCCAGGCCTTTCAAACTTAGAGGAAAGCCCAGCGTGGCTGGCTCAGGGGTTGAGCATCAGTTCAACTCCCAGTCCAGGCACATGTCCAGGTTGTGGGTTTGAGCCCCAGTGTGGGGCGTGTAGGAGGCAGCCAATCAATGATTCTCTCTCATCATTGATGTTCCCTCTCCCTTCCTCTCTGAAATCAATCAAAATATATTTTTTAAAAAAACAAAAATAAAAAAACAAAACTTCGAGGAAAGCTTTTGCTGCTGAAAAATAAAAGAAACTCAGCAAACTTCTCTGGGTGAAGGTTAAAGACCTCTAGCCTGAGGCTGGGTGTGCATTCAGCTGGGCTCAGGGCCAGCTCCTCGCCTCCCGCCTCCCGGCCCACAGCCCACAGCTCGGCTGGAGGGACAGGGCTGGAGACACAAAGGGGATCCCTATTCTCTTCTCTGGACCAGGGGCCTAAGTGGGAGGCCCCTGCTTCTGAGGTGCATTTGGTCTGTGTGTGGCCTTGACAGGCCAGTGACCCTCCCCACCCCGCCCCACAGGTGTCTGGGGTCAACCTGGGCCCGAGGTTTCCGGGGAAAGAAGGGCTCAGATGAGTGGGTATGGCCCACCCTTCCTGTGGGGGCAGGAGGGCTCATCGACCCCTCCCAGGAGGACTTCCTTCCTCCCACACAGGTGACCTGGGGGCAAAGCCTGGAAAGTCTGACCAGCTCCAAATGCTGACCTCTTTCCATCCACTGGGAGGCCCATGCCTGGTTGCGCTCACAGCAGCTGGGACCTATTTCCTGCTGGTCCCAGACTGCACACCCTGGGTGGGGGCCAGCTGGCTGGTCTGGAAGCCCCTTGCCATCAGCCCACACAGAACCCCCACAAGGCCAGGTACTGCTTTCTCCCCAAAGTGGCCACCATTGTGCTGGGGTCCACAAACACCGGGGAGTCAAAGTAGAAGGGGCTATTGTAGGGGAGATGCCAGAAACGAACACACCAGAAACTCATGCTCATGGAGGCCTCGTGGGAGAAGAGGCAGCCCCTGAGACTGGACAGCCATCCAGGCCTTGCACCATGGTACCACTGACCTGCTCTCTGCCTTCCCCCCCACCCCCCAGGGCTCCTCCTGCCATTCGGCCCCTCTCCCCAGCCTCTGGCTCTCGGCTCCACAGCTCTGTCCCAATGCTAGGTGGACCTCCATCTCACCACAGGCCACATCGCAGCATCGTCAGAGCCTCTGCGTCACCATCAGGCTCCTGCCGTCGGGCCTCCCTGCAGACCTGCAGGTGGGTGACTCACAGCCAGGGTGCCCCAAGGGAAAGTCACTCCCGGGAGGGTGAGTGAGGGCGGGTGAGGGAGGGGGGGCAGCCACTTGCCTGGCCCCCTGAGTTCTCCCAGCTGGTGCTGTTTCTTCACCTTGTAACCTTTATATGTAGATTTGGGCAGTTTACACACACAAGCACATGCACATGTACATGACTTTTTTGAAAGCCATAAGTTACCAAAACTAACAAAAATTAATATAAAATCTGAATAGCTGTATATCTAGTTTAAAAAATTAAGTTCACCATCAAAACTCTTTCTAGATATAAAATGCCTGGATGGTTTTACTACTGAGTTGTATCAAAGACGTAGGAAAGAAATATTACCAATTTTACACAAACTCATTTAGAACGCAAAGAGGTAGCAATCCCCAACTCATTCTGTGAGGCTAGCGTAACTCTGATACAATGGACCTATGTCGCTGTAACAAAAGGAATTTAGACAGAAGTACTGCATGATCACGGACATGAGACTCCTAACAAAGTATTAACCAATCAAACTCAACAATATATGAAAAGGGTCAGTTATACGGTGTGACCAAGTACCGCTTAGCCCCAAAATGAAATATTTATTTAATATTTGATCAATCAGCCCTAGCCGGTTTGGCTCAGTGGATAGAGCATTGGCCTGTGGACTGAAGGGTTCTGGGTTCGATTCTGGTCAAGGGCACATGCCTGGGTTGTGGGCTCAGTCTCCAGTGGGGGGCCTGCAGAAGGCAGCTGATCAATGATTCTCTCAGCATTGATGTTTCTATCTCTCTCACCCTTTCCCTTCCTCTCTGAAATCAAATATTTATTTTTTAAAAATTTGATCAATCAGTATAATTCATCATATTAGCAGAATAAAGGAATAAAACATACAATCACTTCGATAAATGCAGAAAAGTCATTCAACAAACAATTTAGCACCCATTTATGATACAGACTAAGAATAAAATGAGAATTCATCTTCTGACATGGGCCATCCATGAACCGTCTACAGCCAAAATCACATTTCATGATGAAATAAGATGCATTTGTCCCCTGTGTCTGGGAACCAGACCGCATCTGTTCAACACAGTACTAGGGACTGTGGTCAATGCAATAAGGCAAGACTAGGAAGCCAGAGGCATACAAAGCGCAGCATGCCTGGTACTAAGAGACACCTTTCACCGGACCTGCCCTCCCTTCTCAGCTCTGGGCTGGGGATGCTGAGATTGCAGACATTTCTACTTTGCAGCTTCCTCTCACACTCTGCACATTTACTCTGTAATGGGTGCGAGAGAGACCTTTGCAGTCCAAAGGGACAGAAGGACCAGGTGATTGAAGGGGATGTGGTGATTACATTTAGTGTGTATTCCTGGACAACAGCCTTGACAGGAGGGAACATTAGCTATTTCCGTGACTTACACCTACCTTGGACTTCAACTTTGTCAACAAGTGAATGTGAACTGTCAGTTAGATGATTGCATTATGTCATTTGACAATTGTACAAGGATTTGTAGGAGAGTGCCTGTGCCCCTGGGCGATGCACCCTGAAGTATTTAGGGGTGAAGGGACAGGATGTTTCCCCCTACTTTCCATCACTTCTAAAAACACTTCAGAGACAGGGAGAGAGGAAGAGAGAGGAAGGAAATGGCCCAAAATGTAGAAAATCGGTAAATCAGAGTAAAGGTGATCCAGAAAGTTCCCTCTCTACTCTTGTAACTTTTCATTCATTTACTCTGTTTGAAATCATCGCAAAATAAAATACCAAACAAATGTAAGAACGGTTAAGTCAGGAATAAAACAGCTGCTTGTTTCAAAGGGAAGCGGCCATATGTTTGCAACCACAGCAAGGAGGCTCTGACTCCAAGTTCATGAAGCTGTTTTGCCATCAAACGTGCCGATGCTGCACATTTCAAAGCCGACCTTCGCCCCCCCCGCAGTTGCATTTTTTCCAGTCAGATGTTCTCACGGGACAAGAATGTTTAGTTTCCACTTTGCTCCCACTGTCAGTGATGCTTCCCTGGCGAGCGTGCATGCACACCCACCACCCGTGTCTGGACACGGAGTTGAGATCCCTCACTGGCTGCAGGCACAGGCTGGGCATGGCACCAGGCACGGGCTTATCATGGGGGATGGATGAGCCCTGGAGCCTCTTGGCCTCTGGGCTGCCGGGTGGAGAGACCTGGTTTATCTCCTTTCAGACACAGAAGGAGTGGTCCAGGTCACCTGGTCCTGTGCTTCTCGAGCTTTGCCATCTGTTATGTACACGGCAGCACTGGTATAAATGACGGTCAAGGTGTAAGTCACAGAAATCGCCAGTTCCAGCTGAGTGGGGAGCTCCGCATGGTTCTGTGACCCCACATCTGAGCCTGGCTCCTAGTGAATCAGTCAGGGCTCCAGAAGGTTTAGCATCGCAGAGTGATGTCGCCTTTGCCCAGGGCAACTGACCGATGCAACCCAATGGGCGAGACTTGAGGAGTGAGGAGACAGCCTGCCCTCAGCAGTCAGCACACTGATGGGGAGGACTGCTTCTCGAGGGCCTCTCGTCATTTGTGGGGATCGGTGAGTTCCTGCTTTCTGGAGATCTGACCAAAGGGGGGGACAGTAACTGACTAGGCCCTCTGTGACCAGGGTCACTTACACGTTACCCTGAGCAAGGCCAGGACCTGAATCCACAGCTGGCTCCAGGACTGAGGCAGGTGCTCAGACCAGAGCTAGAATCAGAAAGTGGCCATTCTTCTGTGTCCCTTAATACTCAGGACACAGCTGGCTGGACAGGGCTGGACACCTGCTTCACTGGTCGGGGGGATCTGGGGTCATTATTTAATTCCAGTAGGGATGTGTCAGCGAGTCCTAGCTAACTAGCACGGTCTGCGTGCCACTCCTAAGTGCTAACTCGTCCTTACAGAAGCTTATTGACAGAGTGGAAAACTGAGGCACAGGGAGGCCACACAGCAGGGCAGCACGGAGCCTATAGCTGAAGCCCTAATCTACCAGTCATCCAGCTGCCCACAAGGGCCACAGAGAAGGACCATCTAGTAGAGCACGCCTGGAGGTCCGGGCTGTTAAGGCAGCCGGGAATGAGGAGCTAATGGGGTGGAGGGGAAGGCATGGTGCATCGTGGGGGGCCATGCTGACACAGCCTGGTGGGCAGGACCAAACCCACAGGGACCTGAGAGCCCAGGCCCCAGGGGGTCTTGTCCTTAGTTCTGCAGTTAAAGCCTGGTCTTGTCCCCTCCCGCTCTGCTTGGGCGCCCTGCAGGCCCCACCACTTTCCCCCTCCCTCACCCAGCCAGAAAATGTAGTGGAACAAACAGACCCTACCCACAATTGCAGTCATCATCATAACATTAGGAGCAGGCAATTCGCCGCAATGTGTGTGGCCCAATAAAAGTAGACTTTCTAATCGCATTACTAGCTTTACAGGAAGATTTCAGCCAGTGGAGCCTTTGTCCACTTTGGGGTGGGCGGGATGGAATGCTCATAAATTTTCACTGCTCTGTCCATCGATTTATGGGGCATCTGCTGGGTGAGGCCCCAGGAGGTCCTGGGAGACAGGTCAGACCCTGCCCAGCACCCTGGACTTCCCACCTCTATGCCTTCCTAAGCGACAAAGATGTAAGAATGTAGTGACAGCGTGGTTTAGGGTAGGAAGGAGGTAAATAGAGGCCACGCCAGGTGGGGAACAGAGGCCCTACTGAGGAGGTGACATTCTCAAGAGCCCACGAAGGTTTGAAGATGGACACTGGCTTTCCTGGCAGAGGGCACAGCAGGAGCAAAGGGCTTCCTTTATCATGATAACAACTCCAAAGGGACTCCTTGACGAGCTTAAAGTGATTGTAAAATTTATTTTATACCTTATAACTAAGGGATATAAAAATATTTTAATAAAAAGAACAATGAGGTGAGGTGAGCCTTATGAGATGGAAGACCACCCTCAAAGTCGGTGAGGAGGGAGTGGCAGCTCGTGGAATAATTACAAGGTTCACTCCCCCATCATCCGTGGCCTAGGGCACGTGGCACTGGACCAACCATCCACCGTTTACTCATTCATCACGGGAGGGGCTGCCAATGATGGGACCGTAAGGGAGATGTCGCGGGCCCAGGGGTCAGTTACGGTTAACTCGTCATGAGCACCACCCGCTTAGAGCATGCTCACGCCGAGAGCCCGGGTGCAGCAAGGCACTGCCCCCAGCCCCAGGGAACGGTGAGCCCCTCCAATCATGGGACCAGAAAGAGGCCACGTGAGAACCAGGCAGAGGCCACTCAGAGTAGCAGACACCTGGAGAGACAAAGTCAATCCCCCCAAAACTTCTCCGTGCAGTAGGGTTTTGTTAGAACATGCTGGTCGCCTAACGACCGCCCGCCCTCAACCCTGGGACTGTGAACGTGTGACCTCACCTAGCGGAGGAACTCTGCAGATGCGATTAAAGTTAGGGGTCCTGGGTCGGAGATGTCATCCTGCACCACCCCCGGGTCCTCATTGAAGGGGGTGGAGGGTCAGGGATGAGCGGCGATGGGACAGCAGCCTCCGAAAGCCACAGGAGCTGCCCCAATACCCTCCTTCCACCCACAACGCTGATTTGAGACTTGCCTCCGGAACTGTCAGATCATAACTGTTGTTTTAAGCCACTACATGTGTCATCATTTGTCATGGCAGCCACAGGAAACAAATACATTGAAAGCAAAGCACCTGAGGGAGTTGAAAATAAATCACAAAAAGGATAATGTCAGGAGCAAAGCTTTTAATTGAATACACATGTGTAGGTAGGAATGCACATGTGTAGGTAGGAATGAACATGTGTAGGGAGGAATGAACATGTGTAGGGAGGAATGAATGTGTGTAGGGAGGAATGAACATGGCATAGGTAAGAATGAACATGGCATAGGGAGGAGTGCACATGTGTAGGGAGGAATTGACATGTGTAGGTAGGAATTAACATGTGCAGTTAAGAATGAACATGGTGTAGGTAGGAATGCACATGTGTAGGGAGGAATGGACATGTGTAGGAAGGAATGAACATGTATAGGTAGAAATGAACATGTGTAAGAAGGAATGCACATGTGTAAGGAGGAATGCACATGTGTAAGTAGGTAGATAAACACTCACCATCTGGAGAACACAGTTACGGTGGGTCCATGAGCCACAAGGGACCTCTGACCTCCCAGCAGCATTCAAGCCAGTGCAGGGAACTTCTCAGAAGGTGCTAGGATCGGGTTCCCGGTGTGCCCGGGGATGGGGGCCTGGGCACTAAAGCCTCCGGGTGTCCAGTGGCCACTGCCAAGATGAGCCTCACTCTCCACTCAGGGCCAGGAGCCCTCAACTTGTAGGAGGTCAGAGTTCTGTGCTGCAAAGGTCGGGTGCCCACTGAGGAGCACAGGTGACTCTCAGGGACCCGTGGTGAGTGCCAGGGTCCAGCTGCTCTGGGCTGGACGATGGGGTCATTGTGCCCAGATGCTGAATTGGCCAGGAAAGGGAAGTGGAGCTGTGACCTGGTCCTCTGCTCCCAGCAGGCTTCATGTCTGACACCAACAGGCCCCCACCTACCGGGCTTGAGGAGGCACGAGGTGGCCAATCGCACTGCCCAGTGGTGGTGCAGTCAGACCAGGTGTGAGGGTGGTGAAGGAGAAGGTGGTGAAGGGGCTGGGCCACCAGGCACTGTTTGGAGGGTCACGTGACTCCCCACTGTGGGCCCCAGGGATCCTCCTGCCTTTCAGGGGGTGGCTGTGGGAGCCTCCAGCTCCTGGGCTGGGCTCTCTGAGCTTGCCGTGGGGGAGGGTCAGGGCTTTGGGGACAGAGGAGGGACTCACAGTGGACTCCTCTGTGTGAGGACAAGGAGGGACACCACGGGGACTGCGCTCTGGGGCAAGAGGAAATTGGAGCAGCCCAGCTGGTCTGGGAGCCAGAGGCCACGGCCAGCAGGGCGGCCGGCGTAGTGACTTCTCGGTGGGAGAGATTGCTGAACGAGGGCAGTTGCACAATGTCGCTCATCAGCGTTTCTTTAAACTTATTTTTCCTTAAACTTCCTGATCTGGTTTTGGATTAATAAGGAACAGAACATGCCAGCCCAAACCATGTCATTTTAGCAAAAGGGCTATTTTGAGCTAAAGGCAATTAAGCACACACATTCACACCCCCCCTCCCCCCCGCCCCACTACCACCACCTAAGAGCAGGGCCTGTGGCTCCCTTGGTAAAGACAGTCCCCACCTGTGCGGGTGTCCCCAGGAGACATTAATAAGGACCATTGACAGGCAGCTCCCATTGACCATACATTTATTTCCCAGGCACCTTCCCACCCATCCCCGCTCCCTGTTCCAGCCTCTTCCCCATGAGTCTCACCCTTTCTTAAAATGGTGTGTGACCCCTTCCCGGTTGGAATCATCCCTTTGGAATTTTCGCCTCCTTTCTGTGAGGCCCCCACGTGCATATTGTGGACAAAAGGAGACACATGCTAGCCTGAAAAGGCTCAGTGGAGGCCTGCATGGCATTCCTACAGGCTCAGAGACCTAGAGTGATCACAAAGATGGTCTGAAAATTAGATATTTATCTACAAACAGGTTATGGTGGGTGGCCACATCCTGGGCCAGTGTTTTCCCTGATGGGAATCACCTTTGATCTTTACTGAGCCAAATGTGCTAGGCGCCAGGACAGATACCACAACCAAATGTCCTTCATTATCATGTTAATTGATCCTACACTCACCTGGGTATCTGTACGTCATTTTGCTTTTTATCCAATCCCAGGGATTTCCCCGCTTTGCTTTATCCCACCTCCTTAATCTATCACCAATGAATTTCATGTAACCCACTTACGTGTTTTCCTTTTGATGGTAAATTTATAAAACACCGTGTAAACTCCCATTCTACGGAGCATTATCTCAATTCATTGAGGTTCTGCTTCCCGGCATATGTCGACAGTTTGGCTCAAATAAACTCACAAAATTCTCTACAGGTTTCACTGAGTTTTTTCGTTAACAATATGCAGTAAACGTTTTCTCCTGTTAATCTGGCTTTAATTCAGTTCAATTCACGGGCTGTGGTCACTGCCTGTAAGAGGGCAGGTGACGGGCTTCCCTCCCAACAGGAGAAGCCACCCCTGGCCTCTCTCAGCTCCTCGGTGCCCACATGGAGTTCACGTTACTTTAAACTCCAAGAACCTCACATATGTTTTCTTTTTCTTTAAAAAAATCAGTGTAGTGGCGCCCCAGGCTGGGCAGGTAGGGTGTCCTGCCAATCCATGTGGTAATAAGGAGGCCCCAGGGCGGCCACTGGCCCCAGGTGGTCTGCAAGGTTGTCCTGACTTGTAGAACCAAAGCACACAATGCCTTGTGCCTGGAAGTTCCGTTTGGACCTCTTTACAGGGCAAGAGTCCATCAAGCTGGGAGTGCGGCGTGAGTGGGCCCTTTCCCCACGGACCCTCGTCCACAGCCCCCTCCCGCAGGGGTCATGCTGGATGGGTCCTCCGTCCTGTGATCTGATGACAGCTCTCCACACCCAGGGCTGCGATTTGGGGAAACGCAGTTCGTGGCATGTCGTTAATATTGGTCTGTTCCAAGCAGCCTCATTAGTCTTATTTCCTTGCCAGAGAGCATCAGCTGGAAAAGCAGTTGGACAGCACCGCTGAGGAGTCCTGTGTCAACCTTCTCACAAACGGTGTGTGTGTGTGGGGGGAGTGGGGGCAGGGGGAGAGGCACATGTGACTCTCTCCTTTCCGGCCTGGGGTTCCCACAGCAGCCAGCTGTGCCCATCTCCCTGCTGGCTCCGCCCCCTTTCTTCTGCCCATCCTACAAATTTTCCCCACCAGTTTCCACCTCCCACCCTCCACCTGGCCAGGGCTCAATTGAGAGCTGCCAGTGGGGAGCTCTAGGAAAGTACAAATTTCCTCCCTGTTGAAAATCAGAGAAGAACCTCCCACCTCCTTCTTTGTGCGCAAATCTTCTTAATGGCTCCGTAAGCCCCTGGCCGGTCTCAGAGGCAGGAATGCTTCCTCAAGGCGGGGAGCCAGCTCTTTGAACTGTAATCGCACAGGAAGAGGGACCTCCTGGTTTCCTGGGAGGGATGGCCCTAACGGGTCACCTGACTCCAAACTGTAAAACCCATTCAGAAGTCAGGATTCCTCTGCCTCTCCAGTCGCTGCAGCCACTTGCCTGTGATGAGCATCCCGTGCTGGTTTAATGCTTATTCGGTACCAGATTTGTGTTCTTTCTCTTCTACCTGTGTGGACAAAAGGAGCCGCATGCTAGCCTGACAAGCTCAGCGGAGGCCTGCATGGCAGTCTTACAAACTCAGAGACCTAAAGTAACCACAAAGGATGGTCTGAAAATTAACGTTTAACTACAAAACAGGTTATGGTGGGCAGTGACACCCTGGGCCAGTATTTTCCCTGACAAAGATCACTTTGATCTTTATGAGCACATTTTGTCTTTTTGCCTCTAAGATACTGTATTTGTGAAATGTCTGGATAACTTGCAACTTCCCTTTCTTTCAGACCCTGCCGGGCATAACAAATGGCACCAGGACATCCCCTCCTTGTCATTGTTATCAAGTTAACACCAACTGTTGTCAACTGTTAATCCTGTATGCACCTATGTAAAAGAAGCATATGTCTATCATTTCACCCCTTTTACCCAATCCCGGAGATCCGCCCCCCCCTTGCTTTGCTTTATCCCACCTCCTTAATCTATCACCAATGAATTTCATGTAAACCGCTTACGTATTTTCCTTTGATGGTAAATTTATAAAATAAGGTACAAACTCCTCATTCTCTGGAGCACTATCTCAATTCATTGAGGTTCTGCTTCCCAGCATATGTCGACAGTTTGGCTCAAATAAACTCACAAAATTCTCTACAGGTTTCATTGGTTGTTTTTTTCCGTTAACACCTTAAATATATATATATATATATTTCAGAGAGGAAGTGAGAGGGAGAAAGAGAGAAACATCAGTGATGAGAGAGAATCATTGATTGGCTGCCTCCTGCATGCCCTCTACTGGGGATCGAGCCCACAACCCGGGCATGTGCCCTGACCAGGAATCGAATCATGACCTGTGGGTCGACGCAATCACTGAGCCACGCCGGCCGGGCTCTCTTCTACTTTTATGCGGAGGTTTTCTGGGTTGAAAAGAAATTTGTTTTTAGTTCTATTTCACCAGGACAGCCCTGGTGGGAGATGGCAGTGGAAGGAGAGAGGGATCAAGGTGTCTGCCTGGAAGGTTCAGGTCACTTCTCACAGCCTCGCTCCAAATGTTTCTGCTGTTGCTGACCCTGGCTACTGCCACAATCCTTGCAAATAGGCCTTTGTCACTGTCCTCCGCTCCTGGGTGTGTCTCCCCCAACCAGCCCTTCCCGCCCCCGCCCAGCAGGCTGCCTTTTCAGAGCTGGCCCTTGTGTGGGCTGCATTAGATCCTGGTAGTCAGGAACATCCCAGCAGATGGAAGCCACATACAGTGTCCCAGGCTGGACCTGGTCCACCCCTGCTTGCTTGGCTCACACGCTATGCCCAGGTGGCAGGCCACGGCACCCCAGGGTTTTTGTCACTAAGGGCATGGACTTTTTTTAAGGGTGTGGACTTTTGCTTTTCTAAGCAAGTGCTCTTTCCACACGCTGTGGGTCAGCAGTTTAGACTAGCTGTCCCCACAGTGGGTAGACAGTCAGGACACTCTGGTCACCTGCAGGAGTTCCATGTGAAGCTGGCCAGCTGTCTCTCAGCCCCATCAACTCAACTCCTCCACACAGCCTGGCCTCCTGCCCTCCTCAGGGGTCCTGTCAGGAATGCTTGCCCCTCATCTTCTTGGGTCTCTAGTTATGGAGGGACTTAGGGAGAAAAAATGGAGAGGGGCATCTTCAATGGCAGGAGGAGCAGATGGTGGGTGTAACCAGCCTCATACATGCACACACACACATGCACACACATGTTCACTCACACATGTATGCATATGCTCATGCGTGTACATGCTCATGCAGAAGGTCCGGAGTGAGTGGCTGAGGCAGAATGCCCACCAGGCCAGGTGTCTCGGCCACTGGCCAGAGTCCGAGAGGAGCTAGCCGTGGGAGGAGGGTACCGGGCCCCCAACCTTGGGCCAGACGTGTAGTGAGAATAGAATGGAGATTCAGCAGATGCCTCAGGTGGGCCTGGGAATTCCACAGAACTGGGATGTGGGCAGAGAACGAGGCGGGTTCTCCATCTCCAAGGCCAGGATGATGCAGCCCTCTGGGCAACACTCCCACCCAGTGCAGAAGGGCCAGAGCTCCACCCTCCCCTGCCCGGCTGGCCAATTACCCCGAGGCCACTCTCATTCCCAGGCCCCCTGACCCCACTGCTGAAGTGGCTCTGAGCCTGGAGGGCTGCCAAGGGCACTGACCTTCCTTCCTGACCTCCAGCCCGCTCTCCAGTGCCTTCCGTTCTCCCCATCCCATGAGGGCCCTAGATGGCTGGTACCCCTGAGGACCTGGGTGAGCTTTCTCTGAAGGCGCTGCTAACACATCTGAGATCGCTGCTGACACTTAATCTACCCTGGGCCTGAGGGAGGAGGTGCCTTCACCGGGAGGAAGGAGGTTGTGCAGTGGGCCGGCCCCTCCTGCTCTCCCATCTCTCAGGAGGGCCCGGACCTGGCTCTCCTTCCCTGGGAATGGGCGGCCGGGACGCATCTCATTGATTGTTAGTGAAAATGCTGACGGGGTGATTTTTTCTGTCCGTCTCCCCGGGAGGTGCCAGTATCACGGGTTCCTCGTATAACAGGGGAACCGCTAGAATCAGGCTCTTCAGACTCTGGCCGGCCTCCACCTCACTGTTCCCGCTCCAGCTCCCACTTCCTCTGGTCCTAATAGAGCAGAGGTTGTTGAAGGCTGTTTACCCCATCAGAGCTCCAAGGGCCTGCGTGACTCACAGTCTGGCTGCTTGCTTCTGGATGCATTTACCAAATATCCACTGTTCCAGGCCCAGAGGCCAAGAAATCTCCATCTGTTCAGGCCGTACAATCAAGAAACATCCAAACCCAGAGGAACCAATGAGTCAGCAGAATCCCGGAGTTACTCACCAGCACTGAGAAACCGGCCCCATCTTCCTGTTCTAATTCCCTCGGTGAGCCCTCGCCAGGCTGCTGCTCCGTGTGAGGCACCATGTGGACCGGCTCATGCTGTCTCCGCACCCAGGAGCTCACAGGCCATCAAGGGAACAGGCCGGGCAGTCATCACATAAAGAAAGCTGTGCTCGGGGCCTGGCAGGACCGGGGAGGGAGCGAGGTGCCCGTGTAGCCTCTCAGGGGCGCTCCCACCCACGTTCCCATTGCATCCCCACCACCTCACAGGGACCTACCTCCTTACACCAGCTCTTCCCATCCATCTGTGCGTCTGTCGGTAAGCTGTGCCTCTTTGCTGCGGCAGCAGTACTTGGTTTCATGGCTGCACGGTGTTAAAATGCCGAAACCATCCCACCCTCGCTCGTCCCGACTCAGGGCACCAGAACATGCTGCTATAGGTAACCCCGTGCGTGCCTTCGGGTGGGTGTGAGCAGGTACTTCTGTAGGGCACACACGGGAGCGGAGGTGCTAGGCTGTGAAAAGGTTGAGCTTCAGCCAGGAGCGACCAGCGCCTTTCCAGAGTGGCTGTGACAACCTGCGCGCCCACCAGCTTCCCCTGTCCTTGCTCACAGCTGGAACGGTCGATCTTCAGTTTTGGCCACTGTGGTGGATGGAATCTCATCGCCCCGACGGGTGAGGGTTTGAGCTACAGTCCATGTATCCCCCGGGTGTCCTCCCCGGTGCGGTGACTCAGTGTGTGACCATGTGTCCACAGGGCCGCGCACGCCATTGTTCTGGATTTGTGTGAGTTCCTTGTAGTTCCCTAGACAAAGCCCTTAGGAATTCTGCAGCGTGATGTGCATCGTGGCACCTTCTCTCTCGCTGACCGACGTTCTCGCTCCGAAGCCCAGGCTTCCCATAGCCTTGAGGACACACACTTTCTCTGGTCGTTTAGGTTACAGTTATATCGTCCCTTATGTCATATTTTATGTCTTCGTGGATTTACCTTTCACCTTGAGAGCAGCAATCCCTCTGGCATTGGTGTCTTAGGGCAGCGGTCGCCACCCTGTCGGACCTCACCGACCATCAGTGGTCCATGAGCCACTATTGGCGACCATTGCTCCGAAGGTTTCCTTAAACCAGCAGTCACCAACCTTTCAGACCTCAGGGACCATGTGAGGTGAAGATGAGATTGTTTTTCTTCCTGGAGAGATATGCATTTTTTCTAATTACAGTTCACATACAATATTATGTTAATTTCAGGTGTACAACACAGCGATTAGACATGTATACATCTTACAAAGTGGTCACCCCGATAAGCCTCGTGTCCACCTGACACCACACTTAGTTATTACAATATCATTGACTGCATTCCCTGCGACTATTTTGTAACTACAAATTTGTACTTTTTAATTCCTTTACAAGATGTTTGGTTTAGCCCAGCCAGTGCTGCTCAGGAGGTCACAGTTCACTTCCCAGTCAGGGCATGTGCCTGGGTTTCTGACTCAGTCTCCAGTAGGGGATGTGCAGGAGGCAGCGGATCGATGATTCTCTCCCATCACTGATGTTCCTATATCCTTTTCCTTCTCCCTTCCTCTGTGAAATCAATAAAAACATATATATATATTTTTTAAATTGTTTGAGTCCTGGCTGGTGTTGCTAAGTGGTTAGAATGTTGATCCATACACTGAAGGGTCACAGATTCAACTCCCAGTCAAGGGCATGTATCTGGGTTGTACGTTCGAGTCCCAGCCCCAGGCAGGGTGCGTGCAGAGGTAACCAATCAGTGTGTCTCTGTTACTTCACTGTTTCTCTCTCTCTCTTTCTTTCTCTCTCTCTTTCCTCCCCCTCCTCCCTCCCTTTCACTCTCCCTAAAAATCAATGGGGAAAAATATTTTTTAAATGTTTAGTTTCTTCGTTTATTTTGTTTTTTTAAGATTCCACATATAAGTGAAATCATATGGTATTTATATTTCTCTGTCATAGCATAACACCCTCTGGATCCATCCACATTCTCACAAATGGCAAGATTTTATTCTTCTTTATGACTGAGTAATATTCTACTGTATATACCATTTTTTTCCATGTATAAGATGCTATTTTTTTCTGAAATCGTTAGACGGGAAATCCGAGGGGTGTCTTACACACAGAAGTCAGCTGAGGAGGAAGCCGCATGGGTGCGTAGCTGCCCACACCTTGTCAAACAGGCTTCCTCGGACCATGAGTCTTATTCTTACTGACATTAGCTGATGCCATAATTGGAGGTGGAAATGGAGAGTGCGCAGATGCAACAGGGACCAGAGCATTCTGAATCCATAAAGTTGTCAAAAAAATATAAAGATAAGTACTGGTAAGCGATTGTCTTACTCTGTAAAATTCCAAGTAAATGCAATCAGCTATGCAAAAGAGCATGGAACTAGAGCCACAGAGAGACAATTTGGACCTCCTCCCACTGAGTATACGATCAAACAGTGGAGAAAACAGGAAGAACAACTCCTTAAAATGCAAAAAAAAAGAAGGAGGAGGAGAAGAAGAAGAAGAAGAAGAAGAAGGAGGAGGAGGAGGAGGAGGAGGAGGAGGAGGAGGAGGAAGAAGAGGAGGAGGCCTTAAGAGGAAAACCAGCAAAATGTTTAAAATACCAATTTCTTAATTTTGGGTTGGAAAAGTGGGGAGGTGTCTTACACATGGAAAAATACAGTCTGGACCACATCTTTGTTATCCATTCTCCTGGCTAGAAATCCAATCAACTCACCCCCTTCGTTGAGAAGACCTCCCTCCCCTATTGCACTGAGGCCACTCACACTCCGTCCTCACTGCTCATGTAGCTGCACCAGCTTCCTTTCGATGAGGGTTTCAGTGGCAGTTTTTGCTCCTCTTACTTGCCTTTCTGTGCTTTTTTAAGAAGTTTTTCCTACGAGCTGAATACTATTAGATTTGTTTGCTTTTCAATCCAGCCTGACCGTGTTTGAAAGGGTTTAGTTCATTTACCATCGATATAATTTCCAATACATTTGGGGTTACAACCCTCATCTTACAATTCATGTCCTCATGCCAGAGTGGGGAACCTTCCTTCTGCCAAGGGCCATTTGGATATTTATGAGATCATTTGCAGGCCACACAAAATTATCCACTTAAAACTTATGTTGCTATTAAAATAAGCTCTTAGATTTATTGAGTTTCAAGTCCCACCTGCAGTTGCCTTGGCAGGGCCAGACCAATGATATGGCCTGAGGGTTGGACGTTCCCCACCTCTGCTCTATACCCCCTATTCTGTTCCTTCTTCTCTCCTCAGTTCTCCTCTTTTTAATTTTATCAACTATCTTTTTTTTCCCTCACCTGAGGATATTTTCCATTGATTTTTTAGGAAGAGAGAGGAAAAGACAGAGAGAAACATTGATGTGAGTGAAACACACCAATTGGTTGCCTCCTGCATGTGCCCTGACCAGGGTTCAGGCTAGGGAGGAGCCTACATCTGAGGTACATGCCCTTGACCAGAGTCGAACCCAGAACACTTTGGTCTGCAGGCCGACACTCTATGCAGGCCGATGCTCTATCCACTGGGCTCAACTATCTTTTTAATTATTCCATATTATCCCTCTATTAGCTTGTTTGTTGTACATTTTTTATTGTTCAACTAGGGGTTACTTTAGAAATTACAATATTCATCTTTGAATTCTAAGAATCTAATAAAATTTTTACTTGTATCTCTTCTCAGAAAATGCCAGGACCTTTGAACCCTTAAATTCCTTTTATTCTCTGTGGTAAATAAAATGACTCCCCAAACTTGTCCATGTACTAATCTCCAGGACCAGTGATATGTGACGTCACGTAGAAAAGAGCATTTGCGGGTGTAATTAGGTTACAGACCATAGAAGACAAAGATTATCCTGGTCTGTCCGGTGGCCTAGTTGAAGTATAGGACCCTTAAGGGAGGGAGACTTTCTCTGGCTTCAGTCAGAGAGATTCGGAGCAGCAGCAGAACTCGGCGTGCGCTGCTGGTTTGGAATGAAAGGGACTGTGGCAAGGAATGTGGCAACCTCAAGAGCAGAAGCCCAGCTGAGAGCCACAAAGGAAGGGACATCAGCCCTGCAAGGGCAAGGACCAGAATTCTTCCAAGAACTGGAATGAGCCTCTGCTGTGGATTCTGCAGACAGAGCCACCTGATGATGCCTGGACTGGCTGTGTGAGACCCGGAGCAGAGAGTCTAGTCCAGGCACCCAGACCTCAGGCCTATGGAGTTGTGAGACTAAAAAAGTCATGTTGATTTTGCCCTGCATGTGTGATAATCGCTTATGTTGCAGTGGAAAATGAACACCATCCCCTCCTG
>PVJC01003845.1:0-67455 GCA_004026665.1 Murina feae | reverse complement strand
GGGGGGGGAAGGGCAAGGGGAAAAAATGGAGATCTATCTATCATCTGTTGTAATACTTATCTATCACTTGTTGTAATACTTTAAGCAATGAAATAAAAAAAATAAAAAAAATAAAAAATAAAAATAAAGTAGAACTAAAGATCAAAAAAAAATATCACATGATCTCATTCATTTATGGAATATAATGAACAACATAAATTGATGAACAAAAACAGATCATGAGACAGTGAATCATTGATCAGACCGTAAAACCTCAGAGGGAAGGCAGGGGAGGGTAGTGGTGGGGAATAAGAGATCAAACAAAGGACCTGTATGCATGCATATTAGCATAACCAATGGACATGGACACTGGGGTAGTGGGGGCTTGTCCTGGGGGTGGGAGTGGTCAAGGAGGGGTTGATGGGGGGAAAACAAGACATATGTAATACTTTAAACAACAAAATAAAAAAATATCAGCACGATGAGAAGAAATCTTCTTCAGGTTACGAATGGTCCAAAGGTCCAACTTCCTCCCACCTCATTCCTTATATTGGCCTGGTTGAAATTTTGTTTGTTGTTTGATTTTACAGGTCTCATCCTTTTTATTTGGGGGATGCTGCTGAATAATCATGTGTTTGTGGAAAGAAAGATTTTTATTTGGGGGATGCTGCTGAATAATCATGTGTTTGTGGAAAGAAAGAATAAATAGACCCTGGAGGCTGAGATGCTCAAAGCACGAGCTGTGTATCTGCAGACACTGACAAGTGCTCTGTTAGCGCACGGATTCTTAGATGTGACTGCATGGTGAAAGTACGTGGGGAGTTTTAAAACTACATGGATGCCTGGATCATACCCCCTGAGATTATGATTTAATTGGTCTGGGGTACATCATAGGCATTAGAAGTTTTCAAAGCTCTTGGGTGTTCTGATATGGGAGGGGGTTGAAGAACCAATGATTTAGAGAACCTGAACATACCCGGCACACATTTAATGCAGGTGTCAGCTGACTCAGGTCACATGTAGCTTCTGTGCTTTAACTTAAAAATATCATAGGTGCTCCCATATCCCCTCACTTTGGATCACTGGGAAAATTTCCGTTGCTCCATGTTTTTTTCTAAGAAAAACAGGAGCTTTTGCTTTTCGGTGAGGAAGACAAGCCTCCGGATAAATCACACAGGGAGGAATTGCATCGTAATCCCAGGTAGGACTGTTTGGAGACACATCAAGAAGGTTGGATGCTATTCCCTGAAGAATAAGCTCTACAGCCTGTTAATCTTCGACCACTAGACCGAACAGGGAGGATTTTTGTTGGCTTGTAGCCAGCTATTGGTAAATTTCATAGTGTTTAATACCACTTATTGTCCCTGGGAGGGTATTAATGTAAAATTTCCACCCACTTTTCTTTTCTGCCTGTGTGTCCCCCTGATTTGGCATGACTTTCTGTGATGTAGAGAGCGGTCCACATGCTCTCGCAGACCTGAACAAAGAAGGAAGTGTAAATGACGGTAGGAGCTTTAGTACTGCCCGGACTCTAGGCTTTAGGAAGATAGAAACCAATGTTGCCATTTTTACTAAATAGAGGGAAGTTTGCACATGAGTGGGAGAATGAACACTGAAAACTAAGGTGCTGAAGGTCATCTTGGACTTCATCTTTTTACAGGTTTCCCCCCCCCCCCCATACCTGACCAAGTAGTTCTCTTAATTCGATAGTTCAAAAACGTTATCACGCAAAAAGTTACATCATGGTGGGAAAACTCATTGGCTTCAGGAAGGCATCCGTATTAGCATTTTCAGTGGAATTTATAGGTGGGTCACAGTAACCACTTCAGCAGAAACTGGAAGGCAAACTTAATAGCTATTGATCAGTTCCTGGATTATATGCAGTATATAAATTAGATTTAGTTACTATGCATGCACTTTATGACATCTCTTTTTTTTATTTTTTATTTTTTTATTATTACATAAAGTTTTACAAAGATTGGTACATATATCTCTTTTTCCCCCTGCCTTTCCCCCCAGCCTCCCCTACCCCCCAGTGTTTTGTGTCCATTAGTTATGCTTAAATGCATGCACCAAAGTCCCTTGGCTGATCTGTTACCCTCCCCCCGCCAATGTTCCTGTCCTTGTTGCTGTAATTTGACAGTCTGTTTGATGCTGCTCTGCCTCTGTATCCATTTTTGTTCACCACTTTATAATGGTTATTATTATCCATAGATGAGTGAGGACATGTGGTATTTTTCTTTCATTGACTGGCTTATTTCACTTAGCATTATGTTCTCCAGCTCCATCCATATGACATCTCTTTAAATTGACCTCTCAGATTATCTAGCCACCGGATTTTGATCGAGGAAAAGAGTTCAGGGACATCTAGAGCTTGTGCCACCATAAAGATGTCAGTCAGACATGAGGAGGATGAACTATAGAGTCTGGTGTCCAGGTGTCTGGGAGCAGGTGGGTGCTCAGTGTAAAAGCACGGTGGCCATCGGGGCACAAGGAATCCCAGGATGAATTACTGTTTGTACTTAGAGACTGACATTTCCTCCTCTCTTCATTGGAAAAGCACATATGTATTTAACATGGTTTCACAGACACTAACATGCAGTCAATCCTCTCAAGTTTACCAAAATAACCACATGTGATATTTTCAAATTTCCACAAAAGAGCTATTTTATGCATGATTATGAGTAGATTGTGGCGTGATAACCATGACAGGAAGCAGAGAAGCAGAGTTGGTATCATACAAAGTGTGTTTGGTAAGGTACTTATTAGCCTCCCATCTTCAGGGAGACCCCTAAACAAAGCCAGGAAATGCACGTGGCCAATATTTATATTTGCTAGACACATTGGGGTGGTTTGGAGTCATTTCCAACAACAGCTGTGCAAACCGTTGATGTTGTGGTACTTTCCCAGACTTAACTCTCCATTTGGCAGTTCCTACATATGTCCAAACACTGAAAATATTTTTGCTTTTGATATGTAGGAGAATCCAATTTGGGATTTAAATGTCAAGTGAAGAAAAATTATCCATTCTCCTGCTTCCCGTTTCACATGTTACTTTATTTTCCTCCTGAGCACTCCTTCTCAGTGACAGTGCACACTGCCCTGACTTCCCCTTGAGAAATTCCCAGAGCAAGCTCTTTTGTGCTGTCATAAACATAAGGGGTGAGGCATTGGCTGGAAATGTAAACTTGGATCAAGCTTCCAAAACACAACAGAACAATTGGTGGTCTTGTCGGGTCCAGTCCTTTAATTGGAATAAAACCATAGCTTGACTAGGCTGTTCTGTTTATAAGGCTCATCCCCACATATAAACGGTTTTTAAAAATTATGGGATACCCATGTTTATAAATGCAATGAGTCTTTGTTTAAAAAAAGCAATTTATCTGTGTCTTGAATTGTTAAGCTTTTTCTTTTTCCTCTTTCTAGCCCAAAGCAAAACAAAGTACAGTTTGGCCCCCTTTTTAGCAGTCAAGTTTCCCACATTTGGGGAAATTGCAGGGGTCAGCATATCCGGAAAGCGATGGGTAAACCTTGCCTTGGGAAAACCACCTTCATGATCATGGCATCTCCTCTGCCAGGTAAGTAGACTTTGGCCTTTTACTTGAAGGTGAGCCACGGTGAACTTATTCAACGCAAAGAAATCTTTCTGGCACTTGGAATCACTCTGGGGAGAGTGTAATTGTTAGAGCAGTAATGTTGTTTTGTGAGCCGCCATGACTCTTGGAAAATATGTGCTTGTGAGTCACAGACACACATGGCTATGTGCACATGCACACACACGAGCAAACACACATGCGGCTTCCAAAATGTCACCCTATTTTATTAGCAAAGGATTTTCACCTTGGCTCTGTGTACACTACTTGTACCCTGCAAATTAAGGGATGCCGAGAATCTTTGGTTTATGGGGTGAAAAGCCCTATTGGCAGGATGGTCAACCATAAACCAGCATAATGAAGGGGTCAAGTAGGGATAACTGAAATTAGGCTCCATCTGAAGACAAAATATAACTTGGGAGATGTATTGAGTAATATCCACAGGGATTGCCATTGGAGAAAAAAGAAAATAGCACACTTCAGAGGAAAGAAATGCTTTTTGGAGACAGGACCAATTTAGGCTTCTCCAACTTAATCAAGTTCCTCTGCCCAGTTTTATGGCCATAGGGAGGACAGAACAAGGTAAATACTCAAGGTCACCCACTTTCCCCTGTGTGTGTGTCCTCACTGTAACAATTGTATGGCCACACACATATGCATGCATAGAGTGCATGCACATGCACACACACATGCGCAGAGTTCAAAGTTATTTCTGGGTAGTTCTTTCTGCTGTTTAGTAGAAATAGGAGCAGGGACATAGCATATCCAGGCCATTTAGTACAGGCTATTCCAGTATTTGCTTGAGTTGATTTGCCTCTCCCTTTTTACTTGCCTCTGGTAATTTATTTACACACATTTTGAACAAGAAAATGTCATTTTAAGATGTATGACAAATGATAATAGGGATTGTTCATTTGCCTAGTTCTGGCTATAAAGATGGTCGTAGAAACTGAATCAGGTCCTAGAAATCCAATGATGTGTATTTTTAAAAATGTTTTGGAGGAAAGTCATCGTGGGAACTGAAATATTTTTTTTGATCTTGTACCATTCATGTTGTCATCACCCAAATGGAAACCAATCACTGTGTGTGGTAGGTCCCAAAGATCTAACCTCCAGGTACTAACTTCCTTGCATAATCACTTCCTCTTGAGTGTGGACTGGACCTAGTTACACGCTTCTAACAAGTAAAGTTTGGCAGAAGTGATAAGATGTCAGTTCTGAGATGGTTATAAAAGACTGTGACTTCCCTCTTACTTGCATTCCCTCTTGTTCACACAGATGAAGCAAAATGCCACCTATGAGCTGTCCTATGAAGAGGCCCACATGGCAAGAAAATGAGGGAGGCTTCCAGGTAACACCCTGTGAGGAACTGAATCCTCAGTCTACAACCTGCAAGGAACTGAACCCTGCCAAAAGCATGTGAATGCGTGCGCAGCGAGGCCCTCTCTGTCCAGCCTTGAGTTGACTGAGGCCCAGATGACACCTTGAAAACTATCTTGGGAAATAAGCAGCGTCTGATTCCTGACCCACAGACACTGGGAGGTAATAAAAGCTGTTGTCTGAGCCACCAAATTCTGGGGTAATTTGTTATACAGCAAAATCAGTAGCCAATACACCATTCTAAAAACATTCTCCATTGTTCACTGGTATATTGAATTTTTTAAAAAGGTAAAAATGTATGTAATAATTTATTACAAGTTTCCTTCCCCCTTTTTTTGGGGGGGGAGAGATGTTTTACTTTTAATTTCACCACTTTTCTTTTTCTAGAATCTGTTCAATTAACTGCAATTAAAATGATAAAAATGTTTCCAATGAAATAAGACTGGTTATCAAACTGTATTCTGTCTTTTTCCTATTAACATCTTGAATTTTATATTTTTAACTATCTATATAGAATTCACTTATAACTAAATAGTGATTTTAGACTAGTTTTGTTTATTCTTTTCAGCAATGAAATAATAGATAATCAAGGAAAATAATGAATGATTATTACCTTTTTTTTTGTACAAAACAAATCCCCTAAGTATTTATTAGGTAGTTAACTCTACTTGAGTCTGTATAATAAATTTTGGGGGATACTTTGGTATTTATAAACAGATGATCTTTACTTGGCATAGTCTCTCAAAAATAGATTGGTGTTAGGATTTAATTAGTTTTAAGTTTTAGCCGCATACTTTTGTCCTCTGCCACCCGCTTAAAAATTATCTCCAGATATTAAACAAATAACCAGCAGAATGGCAATTTGGCCAGCTCTGGGGTAGTTTGTTATACAGCAAAATCAGTAGCCAATACACCATTCTAAAAACATTCTCCATTGAAATTTTTAAAGGTAAACATGCATGTAATAACTTATTACAAGTTTCCTTCCACTATTTTTTTGGGAGAGGGGGGTGAGGGAATGTTTTACTTTTAATATACCCAAGACCACATCTTGGATTATTGCCAAAATCTTTTCAATAAAGAATGCCTGTCTTACCACCTATAAAGTGACAAGTGAGTTCACAATGCCCACTTTGGGTTAGAAAACCCATTTCTTACAGCCCCAAACTGTTATACATATAACTTGTGATGAGAAACCAATGTGTGGGAAACTTTGTTTGATGAATAATAGCTTTTCTATACATGGATTTAAAAACCATTGAGTATCTCATGACCTATTTTAAATAAGCGTGGGATACAGTGGTAGGATGTTCTCTTCTGGGAAAAACAAAAAACTAGACAAAAACAAACTAAACCTTAAAACTGTCTTGTCCTGAATAAATACTTGGGAATGTGCATTCCTCTGGATTCCCCGCTCTGCCACGATGCTCTCAGTCTGCATCTACACTAAGACCTTCATCATGCCAACACTTGAAAATATAGATAAAAATATTCACATATTTCTTATCTCACCTCAAATGCTTGAAGAATACATGCTAATGTGTGAATGATAAATGTTAATAGAATGGTTTTAATTACACTGAAGAAGTTTTCAACCATTGAAAGTTGGTGGACATCTTGAAAGATGAGATGATTCATGACAATATGTGTGAGACTAAAAGAAAACAGGCTAGGTTTTTATTGATTTTTTAAAAATGACTAGGCTAACATTAAAAAGTCATTTAGTTATAATACCTATTTTAGCAGAAAATGCTATCTTATTTTTTCACATAGCTTTCTGAGATTGGAGCTGTATTAGGCTTCAAAAGAACTGCCGAGGCTGGAGATTCCACGCCAGGGTTATTTCTGCTCTGCAAACTCAATCGTTTCATCTCAGGGATCCGATCAAGGAGGTAAAAACAGTTCTGTGACCACAGAATCAGATTTTCTGCGAATGGGACTAGATTGAGAAGAGACTGATTTATAGCATTAAGTGACATTTGACTTCAATTTGACTAGCAATTTATTGCTAATACCGCTTTCCTCAGAACACTGATATATTTCTGGTTTTGTATGGAGACTTCTGCCAGGTCTGAAATGTGGGTTTTACAGAAATCTTTATGAAGAATGGGAAGCTGGTTTGATTCTTGGTCATGACAACAGATATTTGTGGACTCATATGGCCACACCTTAGAGAAGTCAGATGCCCAAGAAAAGCTCTGCATTTGGACACTAACCCGAACTGAATCCCACAAGAGCGCCTTGTGCCACTCCTGGCCCTGGCCCCTCAGGCACAGGTACATTCATCTCTGATGGTTTACTGGCACTAGAAACAGTAGATAACCTGGAGTGAGCACTCTTGTCAGTCTTATGGGAGCTTATGCTTGGTGGCTCCACTTTCTGGATGAGGCAGAATGGCGACATCCCCAGAATTGAAGTATCAAATTATGTGTAATTTGATAGAGAAGTACATGATCTTTGCAAAAAAGTAAAAGTATTAACAAAATGAATTTGTTCAAATTTGTAAATGATGATAATAAATCCAGAAAAATAATAAAATCATCTATTTTGCAAACCATTGTCTTTTTAAAAATGGTTTTTAGCTTACTCAGAAAAATAATGGCTCTAGCCCACAAAAGGACAACCTCTGACAGTGAATAATACTATTAAGTTACCTCCTGGCTACCCTTATGTAGGGGCTTCCATGGAAAAAGGCAGTGTGGCTTTGGGGAAAAGTAAATTTTCTGAAAACAGACTGCTTGGAAAGTTACTTAGTCTCTCTGTTGGTTAGTTTTCTCCTCTTCAAAATTGGAATAGAAATAGTACCAGCCTCATAGGATAGTGAGGCTTAAATGAGCAGGCAATAGAGATAGATATAATAAGTACTCTGTATATTATTTTTTATTATTAAATGAAAATATAAAACTTTCCATAGCCTAATGGTTTGGAATTTATTTTACTAAGCACAAGTTACAAACCAATGTCTTTAATGGTAAGAATTAGTGCTTTTCAAATTCTATTCAAGACAATTTTTTTTTGCTTCCAATCCCTCATAGAACCATACTTCTGCAAAATCAATAAAAATAAAGTACTAGAGAAATGAAACAAACATGGGATAAAGATAGATAAGACCTAACCCTAAATTTCTGTGTCAGGTGTTTCTGAAAGCTTCCTCTTGATTTCTGTACTTGTCTCTTTGCCATCTAGTCACACAGTTCACAGATGAACACCTGCCTGGAGACGCCATCTGTAGAAGACAGCTGTGTTTTATGTTTTACATATGCACCTCTTTCTGTGTTGGAGAACTCCCCTCCTCCTGAGGTGGCAGTCCCCCCTAATTCAGAGAAACGCAGACTTGGATTGGGAGTTAGGAAAGAGAAGAGGCAGAGAAAGCAGAGTCAATTCCAAGGGATGGCAGAGACAGCACCAGCAGTGTCCACCGCCTCAGAGGCAATAGTAGCAGTGATTTCCAAAGCAGCCTAGGAGGGGTCCCTTAGCAGGAGAGTATCCTGCCTGGACTATGGTCCATTGCCCTTGGCCGGGAGCTCTTGTGACTCGCTTTCAGATTCCCTTGGAGAGTTAGTGATCTACTTGACATTCTCTTAATAAGCTCTTTCTGCTTAAATTAGCTGGTAGAGTTATACTGCTTGAAACTAAGAACCATGAGAAAATTCACACGAATTTAAAAGACAGTCAAGAACATGAATTGTCCTGGCCTTTGGCATCTCATCGACTCTGGCCATCCTATGGCTGTTTACAACATGTTGGTACTCCTTCGCATTACTATCTATATTATTCTCTCACTACTAACCTCAGCTCTACTGACTGCTCTTTCATTTTGTTCCCCATATTACAGTCATGTCTGTAAAAGCACCCTTCAGTTTCATTTCAGAATCAAGGTGAAACTTGATGAACATTTTAGAGTGACAAGTTAAGTGACAGGGGCCAGGAGATAGGCCACATGTCACAGTTCTGAAGGAAATTGGTCTTTCCAGGGTATCCTTTTTTACACTGGGGGAATTTACACTGGGAATTCACTCTTTTGTGGCCTTCAGCAAAAACTTGGCCCTGGAAAGTTGATTTCCCAAGACTGTTCCCAGTGACATTAATGGACGACAGAGCTGGTTGGTTTCTGCTCATTCCATAAACACCTCTTTAACCTATAGGGAGGCGCTGCATGGTGTGAGCTCACTCCAGATGCAGCCCTCCCATTAGACGGCAAATGCTGTCTGTCTAGGCTTCTTTTAGGAAAGTTTCAGATTTAGAAAAGAAGGAGATTAGGTTTGAGGATCCCTTCCCGCTTCCTAAGTCTGGGACACTATGAACTCTCCTTAAAGTTTTCTGATGGCCATTAAGAACACAAGCTTCTTATGTGATTAGCTAGCACAATTTGCATCAAAACATTTCCTTTGTGTGATTCTGCAAGGAGGAAAAAGAACTATTTGAAGTTATGAAAACATGACTTGGCTGGTGGTATAAGTTCCATATCAAAATGCAAATAAATATTGAGAGAGGAAACAACACCCATTGTTGGTGAATTAGCAGGGATTCATGTTTTCTACTCACTTTTGTCTGAGCAGCTAGCTAGCTGAAGTCAAGTTCATCTGGGAATGAGAGAGTGCAGGGCAACAGTTCTTGATCCTGGCTGCATATTAAAACAACCCAAGTACCTTGAAAAATTATATATGTATAGTCCTACTTCCTCAAGAGTCTGATACTCTGGAGAGTTTTCAATGGATAATCCCTGAGACAGAATGCGCACCAGTTTCTGCACATGAACCTCAAAGTAACAAACTTCCTTTACTTCTAAAGATAGAAAATTATTATCATGTGTCAGTGTTTCAACATTTCTTCTTTAAAATCAGGTATATTTGCAGTTTAAATTCCACTTATTTTTGATAAATGGGAGCTTCTACTTCAGTTTCCTTTAAATACATGCTTTTAAAAAATAAATAATTATAAAACTGAGTGACACTTTTTGGAAAATATTTTTCATTATGTGATGCCAGAAAGGAACTTATTAGTGTGAGATGGAATCCTGTCCACAGGAGATAGTATTAATCATAAGTATTAATGAATCGAAGAATGAGTGGCTGAGAAGACTAACCATAATTCCATCTGGTAAACTTTCATGGCAAAGAGCAGAGATTTTAAATGTTTAATATCTCTGTGAATTTGCTTCTCTACAGATCAATCAAACTTCTTAGATGACTGCATATTTCAACTACATTTTTTTCCCCCAAAATTCAGAAAGGTCAATTGTCTTGTCTCAGATCACACAGTTATCTTGAACCTCCAACTTCAGTGATCCATTCTTACTGAAAAGCTGCCATTGGATTCATATCACACCTGCAACTGTTCACATTCACCATGGCTGCTCTTTATAACGTGTAGACATTGTACTAAGCATCCTGAAGTTCCCCTAGTCTTCCATGACTATATTTTCATTATGAAAAGAGAAAGATGTAAGGATTTGAATGGAAGAATTTTGCTCAGTCACTTTGCAGAGTTTCTATTGACTTTAAAATATTCAAAGAAAAATTAGAATAATGTGAATAGTGACAGAGATATTAATTTCCTTCATGTTACTTGTTAATTTATATGAAAGGTGTATTTAATTATATTTAAATTCCATGGAGATAAAAAAAGATTCAATAGCAAAATATGAATGATCTATCTTTGTCATTCTAATTCCATATTGTTTAGATCTATGTAGTGGCACATAACACTGAATTAATGAAATAATTTCAAAATATTATTTAGAGCCATCTCTAGGTAGGTAGCAAAAGATAGATCCTGTGATAGAGGAAATTAACAAGCCAAACAGGAAATTAGTAATAACATTAATGTCTAGTCTATTATTATTTCGACATTGTTGAGCCCATCTGCAGTGGTGGATTTTCATTCTTAAATAATGTGTGATTCTTCCTAACCTCCTGTTGATCTAATCATGTGGCTGGTAGAGAAATTGCTGTTTTTCAATATTTCAGCAAAAGAGAAGCATTTCCCTTATAACTAGTTCTCGCCGAAAGCATACCAATCTTTCACGTCTGTTCCTGTTCATCTCTAAAAGTTCAACAGCATTGAACAGACTGTCAACCTACAGCTGGAAGGCTGGGGAGGGTTGAGGGGGAGAGTTAAGAGATCAACTGAAAGACTTGTATGCATGCATATGAGCATAATCAATGGACACAAGACACTGGGGGTGGGGGTGGGGGAGGAGGGGGGAAGGTCAAGGGAAAAAATAGAGACCTATTTAACATTCATTATAATACTTTAAGCAATAAAACAAAATTAAAAAAAAATAAAAGTTCATCCTGCTCTGTGTCTCTTCACATATTGTCTCGCAAGGCCTCTTAGCCTCGCCAGACTTTCAGGCGTGGTTTTAAAAAGGGTTTCAGTCACATGTTATTCCACAGATGCAGGCCACAGCCCCCCAGCTCCCCAAAGTACCTGACTACGAGGACCATGTGAGTGTGAAAAGACCATGCAAATCCTTTAGTTGTCTTTGCAGACAACTCATAGAACACCCTGCTCTCGAAGTATTATTTCCCAAACTTTTAATTTTTAGTTTCAAATATCAAGAAGTGTCCACTGGCCATCCTGCTTGCTTCATTTTCTTCTTCTTTTTATTACATAAGGTTTTACAAAGATTTGTACATATATCTCTTTTCCCCCCTGCCCTTCCCCCAGCATCCTCTACCCCCCAGTGTTTTGTGTCCATTGGCTATTCTTAACATTTTCTTCTTGTTATCTCTTAGCAAAGAAGTCCAACACGGTCCAGTTACTGGTGATTATGTCTGGCACAGGATATTGAGAGATCCCAGTATTAGTGATAATATTTCACTCTTTGGGAAGCTGAGTTCATTTTACTTTTGGGTGAGCTTATTCAATGGAGGAGAGTGCTGAAATGGGCCGCCCTGCCACACTGAACAGGAATGTGCCTCCGAAGCAGAATGGGGATGAGCAAGGAGAAGGTGAGCGACCTTCAGTTGAATGGAAGGTGGAGGGTACTGACATGCAACCGAGAAGAACCTCAGCTCTATCAGAGTCCATTGGTGGGAAGCCATGTGCTTACTAACCTGGTAGAAAGAAAATCCCTCCCCACACTGTCTTCTCCAAGGGGAGGCTGATAACAGCTGTTTGTTCCCATCTTCGAGAGTCCTGGGGGACTCCAGCATTTTCTTGTGTGTGCATGTCAGCGTGTGTTGAAAGTACGCACTTTTGCATGGGTATGTGTAACGCTTCACAGAGATACCTAAATGGACTGTAATCCCTACAACATATATGGCAGAAAGTCTATACAGGGAGCTGTTCTACTAAAATTTCCCAAAGACACTGCCAAGTGGCAGACTGTCCGCTCCAAATTAGATCTCATTGTATCTGTTCTCTCGTACCAGTGCCAATAAGTAGTAAAAACCCAAGAGTGGAGAGCCAGAAAGGGAAGCCATAAAAGGACTAAGAAAATCCCTAATAATTAAGGATTTCCAGTATTAATCTTTTCCACTTGGAGCACGTGCTTCCCAGTCGTTTTATTTTTAGAGCCCATTTTTATTGAAGGAGTGTTGATATCCTTCCTTTTGCCAGAGAGTAGAGTTCTGTTCACATAAATCAAGGCAGAAATTTGATGAGTGCCAAGTTGGTTTGATCTACAAGGACTCGGTTTTAAAAGTATTTACATGGGCACCTTAGAGAGTGGTGGATGTGGTCTCACTTTGATGACCAAATCCTGCTTACTGCCCACCACTGTTTCTGTGTTGCTGTTTCTGTTTCTGGAAGCCCCAGCACTGATCTTCCAAGGCTAAAGTGGGGGCGGGTGCCCCATCACTGCTGTTCTACTGATGAGACTTAGGGCTGGGTGGCGAGGACTAAGAACCAATTAGGATGGACAAAAACACAGGACTAGCCCTCATATCTTAGGGGCGGAAGAAGAAGAAATCTTGGCCCAAGCAATGTATCACAAGTGTCACAGAGCATGTTGAACAGCTTAGTGAGAGACGCCAGGAATGTGGTGCGGATTACTGTTAATGCAGAAGTGTAGCCAAGAGGCATGGGTTAGGTTTCAGTAGAACCAAATCAGTAGATTTGGCAGAACCAGTAGGTTTTTATTTCTATCATAGACTTAAACGATATTAAAGAAAATATTTCCACTGCAAGAAACAGAAATAGACCTTAAACAAGTCTTCAGGTAAAATAGAATCTGTAACTAAAATGTCCTGGTGGTGGCTTGCTTTAGGCTGGCCAAATTCAGGTGTTTTCTGAATGGTCCCAGAGAACTCACTCTTCTTCCAAGTCCTGGCTCTGATTTCTGCAGCGTTGTTTTTATTCACGGAAAATTTCTCTTTCCATGATGGGGAGGACTATCATTTTAAACTTAAGTGATCCTAGTAATTCTAAATCTCCGAAGGAGAGAAACATCTCTGGATCCAAGTAGCCCTTCTGGCTCCCAAAAGGTCTCTAGTGGGTGAGCAGGCATCATTCATCCAGCTTCTGTGGAAGAGGTGGAAGCCCCTGATTGACAGCTCCATCCTAACCCCATTAGCTGGGGGATGGACAAGTCCCAAAAGGAAGGCTCTCAGGAGAGCCAATAGGAACCACAGCTGTCCACTACAAGCCAGAAGATCCTGGTCCCACAGTGGGAGGGACAACTTAGAAAGCAAATGGGAGCTGACCTGGACACAGCAAAAGGGCATTCATTGGAGTGTAGATACTCAGAGAACCAAAGGGGAAAAATTTGAATTAGAGTTATTAAAGAGAGCTCCTGGAGCAAAGACAATTCTGCAACTTTAACTCCTACACTGCGTAAAGAAAGTCTCCATCAGCACATCTCGGGTCTTTGGAGGAAACTGAGAATTGATGACAGGCCTCTAAATCTCAAAATATCCTCTCTCTAATCCCTCACATCCTCACTCAGCATTTTGCTTTTTCTGTTCTTGGTCTCTGGGTTTCTCTCTCCCTTCTCCTTTTCTTCCTTACCCCCCTTCTCTCTTTTTAAAATAGCTCCTTGAAAACAATACACAATAGTACCATTTGGGAAGGACAATAACTTTCAATCTACTTTTACTTAGAGCTGTTTTCACCATAATTGTTGCTGAGATGAAATACCGACCTTTCTATGTTGAGAAAATTAAAAGTGCCTCACGGGTCAGAGAAAACAATCCTCTAAATACCAGCTTCAGGGAAAATGCCCACATAAAGTGACTGCTCCCTTCCTGACACTACAACATGTAATTCTCTGGTTTTCCCAGAAGAATAGATCTCCTGCCCATTCTTATTATCTTCAAAGACTCTGACAATGGGACCCCTTTGCCCAGAAGGCCGGCAGTGGCCAAACAATTCTTACAAACAAACAATTGTGTGGATTTTTTTTTTCTAAGACGAAATCTACATGACCAAATCTGTTACCAGAGAAAAGGTTACCCTTGACCAGGAATGGTGTACAGATGGGACCAATGCAGACCTTACTTTTGGTTATGCAGAGCATAGCTGCAATTCTACACTTTACTACATGTGCACACAACAATGAACCACAAAACAGCAATTATAAGTGAGTGCTGCTAAGAAAGATGTTTTCTAACCTTAAGTAGAATTAATTAAATTACTGAATTCAATGTCTAATATATAATATGCCTATCAGAAAGCCAACAATACATTTACAAGCTATAAATATGTATTTATTAATATATGATTATACACATATGTGCATATATTCATACACATAGTCGCATGTGATAAAAAATTTTCAGATGTTAGTTACTTCAATGAGAAATGGTTTCTATATTTGTAACTTTAATTTTATTTGTGAATTATGCCCATTATTTATATGAAATGGGGTAGAGTGAGCCAATTTTTATCCAAACTTAATCTGAGAGTTTAATTATAAACATTAGGAAGATGCATTATGGTAAGAAAATATATTTGGAGTGTGTAAGGCATAGAGAAGCACATATTTTCCAATTTACATATAAATCATATTTAAATCTTCCTTAATTTGAAGGTCTTGTAAATTTTAATCCTAGCTCTGTTTAAAATAGAAAAAACAGACAATAAACAAAAAACTAACACTTGGCCAAGTTAGCTTGCTCCATTTTGAATTCACTGGAGGAAGTTACTCAAGACAAGGTAATTTACAAATTATCAAACAAATGTTCCACTAAATCATTCCTACCACACGTCTGCAAATGAATCTAATGGACACATGAGGGTATGGCCTGTCCTGTATAAGCACAAGTACTTCAAAATCAATATCCTCAGAGCCTTCTACAATTCTCAGATCCCTTGGAGCTAACCACTACAGAAAAGTTTGAGCAGCAAAACCATAGGTTTCCTCCTTAAAACCTTTCTTTCATCCAGTAAATCCCCCAAAAGAACACTTTTCCTGACCAAACCATTGGCTAAAAGGTTTAGTGTAGAATAATCCTTTACCTTTGCTATCAATGATGATGTGTTATTTATGGTTATGTCAATTGAGTGCTTGGCTCATCTTCAATAAGCCATATATATATACGCTTGGGGCCCAATGCACAAAAATTTGTGCACTCGGGGGAGGGGGGTCCCTCAGCCTGGCCTGTGCCCTCTCGCAGTCTGGGCCAGCCTGGATGAGGGGCTGAGGGCCGTTTTCAGGCTGCCCACCATTGACCCAACATCCCAGGAAGTCTGGCTGGAATCAGGTTTCTGGGGTTTATTATCTTCTATAATTGAAACTTTTTTGCCTTGAGTGGAGGCCTAATCAGGAAACAAAGCCTCCTGTTTGCTCTAGCTCTGTGGCTGCTGGCTGCCATCTTGGCTGGGTTAATTTGCATATGGCTGCTCTGATTGGCTGGTGGGTGTGGCTTAGGTGTAATGGAGTGAGGGTCAATTTGTATATATATATATATATATATATATATATATATATATATATATACCCCATTTTTCCCCATCCTTTAGTAGCTTTAAGGTTGAAATTTGCTATAGTTCTCATAGAGTGCAGTAAAACTTCCATGTAAAAATAGAAATGAAAGAAGACTGGAATATGAAGCCATGAACTTGGAAAGAAATCCAAACTGCCATCTAGACGAATACTATATTTTCTTGAGCCAGTGTGCCAGCTCGGAACAATTGTTTAACTTGTCTGTTTCTATTTCCTCAATTTATGGTTGTTGGTCCTTGAAACAAAAACATTTTGAACACATGTGTCAAATAATTATATACAAATACACACATATATCAGAAACTGTATGCTACATATTAAAACCCACCCTTTGCAAGTCATCTTTGCATGTATCTGTTAGTAGTTAAAATCGTTCAGAACTTCATTGGAGGAGAAAGGAAATCATCTATTTCTGCATAATTAAAACTAAGCTTAGATATGTTTTCTGGTCACAATCCAATCATATTGGTTTCTCACCTTGCCTTGGATCACAAGGAAACATTCATTACTTTTACCAATGTATCCCCTTGCTAATCAACTTTAAATAGTTCCTCATTTCTAGAACATGGTTTTTAAACTGTGTTCCTAAGAGCGCTAGGGTTCCACGGACCTCGATCAGGGGCTGCTGTGGAATGAGGAAGAACTTCCATAGCTGGTTTATGAGTTCTTCTCTATGCAACAGTGCAGTTTTGACTTAATCTGAATAGCAAATTAAATACTTATGACCTTTAGATTTACATTTCAAAGAAGGATCCACCACTAGAACCAAAAGTTACCATAGTGTTCAAAGCCTTATGGGATGAGAGCATACAGAGGAAAATGTGAACTCATGTCACTAAAATCTTCTTCAGGCCTGTGTTTTAGGAGAGGATGAGTGAAGAAGATTGGGAAGGAAGGGAAGAGGAGAAGAGGGAGAGCTTTCAAAAGCAGAATTTATAGAAATTAGGTGGAGTAAGTCACGTGCTTCCTCCGTCACCAGGTTCTGTGGCAAATGGCAAGTGAGGCCCGGTGGCTCAGTCCTTGGGTGAGGTTTGCAGAGCATCGGGACTGGTACACATGCCAGGCATCATGAGACATTTGGAGGAAAATGGACCTGAGGTGGCAGAGCAGTGAAGGGGACCACTGAGATTCCCAGGAGATCCAGGGAGAGAAAAGGGATCCCAGAAGTGTTGTGGGTCTGCCTGTTGTCTCTGCTCTCACTCCCAGGACACTCCAGCTAGAGTTGACCAGTCAGAACTGATGGCACATTTTCCCCTGATTGCCCAAAGCACTTCACAATCTCTTACACACACACACACACACACACACACACACACACACACACACACACAGTTCTTTTTAACTCAAAATCCATGATTCCTCTATGTTTGATGATACATACGAATTTTTTATGCTCATGATTTTTTAATAGACCTGCTGGGCAACTTGGTTGGAATAACTGCTGCAAACTTACTTTTTAGAAAATATGGATAAAATAGAAATATAGAACACAGGATAAGATCATGGACTCTTGGGCCATGTTGCCCAATTCTAATGTGTCGATTTGATGAAAAGTCTACTTAGCCACTCAGGACTCCATTTCCTTATCTGCAATCTGGGCATAGTGATTGCACACAACTCAGAGGGTTTAATATTTTTAAAAGCGTTTTGAACAGTGGTTGGCATTCTTAATGCTGCCTATCATTATTATTGTTTTTTTTTTGTATTTGATACTATAATCTCAGCTGGGTTTAAACTCAGTTATCACTACACTTAAAATGACAGGAAAGCTTTTGCACCTCTCAGGGTCAGTAGTGTGTGATCAGTAAAGGAGAGGGATGAGTGATCTCTTCCATCCCTCCTCTGACTGGGGCAGTGGTAAAGGGGGCCCTCTTACATGAGGTCACGGGAGTAAAAACTGGTGAAACCTTTCGCAAGGCCATGTTGTAATATTATTTATAATTTATCGTGTGCATGCGTTTAGTCTCTGGAATTTTTAGCTTTCACGATTCTGTTTATAAAAATACTTGTATACATGCAAAAAGAGAAATATACAAGACTGTGTGTTGAACATAAATACTCCAAATATGCATTTATTAGGAATTAGTTAACTATGATAAATAATGCTACCTTAACTTATAGTCATTAAGAAGGAGTGAAAGCAAGAAGCCAAGTGAAAAAAAAAGCATCAGGTATAAAACAATGTGTACATCATGATCTCATCGTAAAAAGAAAGAAAAAGAACAGAAAAGCAATGAAAGCAATAAAATTCATGGGTAGCTCAGCATATGCATAGAATATGAGTTTAAAAAAGTATATGACACGATTATCAGTAGTTACTCTAGTGATGAAATTATGAATGTTTTTATCTTTCTTTATCATATTTTATAGTGTGACTGTGGGCAAACTATTAGAAATTTCTGAATCTCAGTTTCCTTAATTGTCAAATGGATAACACTGAATTCTCCTTATTATCATAAGGATTAAGTAAAATAGCAGATTTAAATTGTCTATCACAAAGTCTGGTATACTGTAAATGTTTCAAAAATATCAGGTCTCTTCCCTCCATTCCATGCTAATTACAAAATATATACATTCTAAGTAGGAATAATATTTCTTAACAATGACTTCCATTTAGCTCATATACTTTTTTAAACTAATTTAATAAATCTATTTTTTTGATAATTCTTATCTTAAATGCATCATTTTCTTAGTATGTAACTTAAGGTAGAAAAGAAATGGCTAACTACCTGTAGTATTTTACAGTTGGCCCACCAAGACAAAGAATACACATAAATTTTTGTGTCCCAACTCACTTATAATTCAGTAAAGCAGTGCAGAGTAATATAATTGTTTCATTATAAACTAGGGGCCCGGTGCACAAAAATTTGTGCACTGCGGGGTTGGGGGGGAGTTCCTCAGCCTGGCCTGTGCCCTCTCGCAGTCTGGGACCCCTCGAGGGATGTCCACCTGCTGGTGTGCCTGGCCAGCCTGGGTGAGGGGCTGAGGGCTATTTTCAGGCTGGCCACACCCCCTTCAGGCTGTGGATGGTGAACCCATCCAGAGGCTCCATGGGGAGCAAGATGCCTTTCTTGGAGCTGGCACCATAGTCTGGCCCCAGCAGTTCGAAGAACTTCAGGGTCTCAGGGACCTTGTCCAGGTCGCACAGGTTCAGGTTGCACAGGTTCACGCAGCACTCTGATGGGCCACACCTGCCCCCACCGTCGAGCACCCCGCCCTCGCTGCCGCCACCTTCTAAATTGCTCTAGTGTTCTGGTGCTGGGTTTCAGCATCAAACCAGTCCATGTGGTCAGGGCTGGGTGGTGGCTGGGAGTGAGCAGACCTTGAATTTTCTAATGATTATTCCTGACATGTCTTAGTCTGTTTGACTTTCCTGCCCCTTCCTGGCTGATGGAATCCCAGGAGGCCAGGCAGCTACACTCTGTCTTCAGGCTGAGGCCAGATGCCCTGGGGGAGACTGGAGGGAGGTATCTTCATAGGAGACTGCTTCTGTCCGCCATAGCTCCCAGCATCCTCACCCACCCTCCTGGGCAGTGATCCAGGGCCCCACTGCCTCCTAGATCACGCCTGCAGCTTCACTTTCACATCCCAACCTGTGCCCGCTCGCCCCAGCCGCCCTGCCCCCACTGGCGCTGCACCCACCACTGCTTGCTCTGTGGCTGCCAGCCTCAATCTTGGCTGGGTTAATTTGCATACAGCCAGTCTGATTGGCTGATGGGTGTGGCGTGGCTGGTGGGCATGCCTTAGGTGTCCCAGAGAAATGGTTAATTTCAATATTACTCTTTTATTAGAGTAGATGTTTATACATACATATATTTGCATAAATTTGTATAAATATACACATATGTAGAAAAAGCTCCTCCTCACCTTAATAGTGGCTATCTTTAAGATGCAAAATTTAGAGGCAAAATGTTTTCTTTACTTGAATTCTTTTACATATTATCCACTTAAAAAAATTAAAATGTATCTATCTTTTGAAATAAAAAATGCACAATAAATGCTGTAAAACTTAACTTACATCTAAAATATTAAAAATTAAGCAGTAATGAAAAATAAACCAAGGCCTTTGATAATCATTTTGGTTTTATTTTCTATTTAAATTATGGGGGCAAACTTTCAAGCTAAGTGTTTTCCTAGTTTGGATGAGGTCAACTAAACTTAGCAAAGGAAGTGAGAACAATGAATTTTGACTTATTTCTAACATTAGGAAATGCACTGATCTTATCACATCAGTGTTCTAGTACCCTGGTTTCATTGTAAACAGTTAAAACATTATTCAAAAAGTTAATAAGCATTATATAGGGAAGAAGATCTGCTTTCTGAGGTTTGTCTGAGTTTGTTATAATCAGTTTAACTAGTGTATTTGTGAGAAAAGAATAACTATCACAGTGCCTACTCCAAATAGAACTCGACTGAAACATTTTGGTAAGTTAATGTAATGGACAATTGTTGTAAGAGGTAAGGGTAGTTTGATGCTGGTTTTGGCTAAAATGGCCTACTCCATTCTTTTCTTTTTTTTAAATATATTTTATTGATTTTTTACAGAGAGGAAGGGAGAGGGGTAGAGAGTTAGAAACATCGATGAGAGAGAAACATCGATCAGCTGCCTCCTGCACACTCCCTACTGGGGATGTGCCCACAACCAAGGTACATGCCTTTGACCGGAATCGAACCTGCGACCCTTGGGTCTGCAGGCCGACGCTCTTCCACTGAGCCAAACCGGTTAGGGCTCTACTCCATTCTTAAAGCACCAATGTATAACAGATGGGAAAGCATGTGGGGAAAAATGAAGTATTATATGCTTAGCACGTTTAAATTTAAAAGGATCAAAAAGGTCACCCAGCTTAATGATGCTTTTTATAGAAAAACACCTGATTTGAACCAGAACTTTACTTGAACTTGAACTTGAACCAGATATCCTTCCTCAAACTTCTTCCTTTTTTCCTTTCCACCAAAGCATGCTAATGTAATTAACATGCAGGGAAGGTCACAGGGCCAACAGGCCTAAGATTACCTAGACAGATTCCAAATCCTATTGGAAGATGAGATAGTTAACATGCTGAGTAACAGGATGTTCATTAAAAATATGCTTTGGAATTTGATTTTTTCATGTTTAGGCTGACCTACTAATTATAGTCAACTATTAAATGTACCCATGTGAGGACAAACACTTATTGAGTGTTGCATGTCCAAATGAGCCTAGCATGCCTGGGCCCCCCCTAAATATCTGTCAGATAAATTGTTAACAGATGGTTATTTGCTATATGGATTTCACAGCTCCTTTGCCTTTCTCTCATTTCTGCTTCATATTCTGGCACCAGAACCATTTCTCTGTAAAGGCAGCAAAGATGAAATCAGAGTAAGAAATCTCCCAAGTGGTCCAGTTTATCTTAGTGAATATTTTGGTCCAATGGCTTGGCAGAGAGGAACTTAGTAAATGTTGATGAAAACAATCTGTTACATCTTTGTCACTGTTCATTAAGAGAGTTGAAAATATCAAATATCTGTACGGTCGTTCAAGAAGATAGCCAATGTTACAGTTAATGTGACATTTAGAGTATGTCCCTAACAAATTCAAGCTCCATCTAGCTGCCATGTTGATTTTTCTGAACCCATCAATATAGGAGACATTTCAAGTTCCTGATCATTAACACGAAAACTTTGTAGTGGCACTCCTGCTCATACCCTTAACTTCCTGCCCTGTACTTAAGAATCCAGGGCTCTTCCCGGCCAATGTGGTTCAGTGTTTAAGCATCGATCTATGCACCAAGAGGTTGCCAGTTCAATTCCTGGTGGTCAGGGTACATGCCTGGGTTGTGGCCTTGATCCATGATGGGGGCATGCAGGAGTCAGCTCAACAATGTTTCCTCTCTCATCGATGTATCTCTCTTTCCCTCTCCCGTAATCTCTCTGTAAAAATCAATTAAGAAAAAATCAAGAACCTCTATTACCCTCCTAATTGAGCAGGACTGAGTCTTATTGCTCAGGTCCCAGGAAAACATGCTCTTCTCTTGACTCTCATTCCTACCCCTCCCATCAGCCCCAAGTACCATGTCTCAACTCAGGGCCTTTGATGAGCTGTCCCCTTGCCTTGGTATGCTCCTTCAACCAGCAACCACTTTCTCATTCTTTATATCTCCCTCCAAGACATGACCTCCTTAAAAAGACAGAAGTCCAGATGGAGACTACACTTTGTGTCCCACTTCCCCAAACCTGCCATGTGCTAGGCCAGATGCCTCTTCTCTGGGCTCCCAGATGCACAGTGGTTAGATGTTTAATCCTTGCATTCACCGTGTTATAGTAGAGCATAGTGGTTCTGGACACAGACGCAGAAACCAAATATTGGCTCCTTCGCTTGCTAGGGGGTACAGTTTCCTCATTTGTAAAATAGACATAATGGCAGAAATTACCTCATAGAAAGGAGGATTAAGTAAACAGATATGTCTAAAGCTTACACCAGGAAGTCCTCATTGAGTATGAGCTATTAATTGTGGTTATCTGCATTCGTTCTTCTGCCTTGTTCATATTCTCAGGGAAAAATGTCTAAATTATTTGTATTTTTCTCCCTGCTTGCATTACGCTTGGCTAGTCAGTTCCATATACATAGTAACCAAAATGAACTTCAAAGGATAAGTCAGCAGAGGACAAGGGAACAGGGAGGAGATAGAAAAGGGTGAAGGGGGTCAAATATATGGTGACAGAAGGAGATTTGACTTCGGATGGTGAACACGTAATACAGTACACAGAGGATATATTATAGAATGATAGTCTTGAAACAATTTTATTAAACAATGTCCCCCAATAAGTTTAATAACATTTATTTAAAAAAGAAGACAAAGAATTTGAGTCATGGAATCCTAGAACTCTAAGTGTATGATGTCAACACTTAGGTCCGAGTTCACAGAGCAAGGAAGCAGTCTCTGCAGGCACAGAGAGTCATGGTTTCCAGGGAGGAAACGAACATTTCAGATGATTCTACCCTTGACTATAAAAATGGCCTCCTTCACCAGCACAGTCCTCTTGGAGCTTCTAATACCCAAAGGCTTCATGCCCACACAGGGTATTCACTTATAGTTTTCAACAGAAAGTGTAAAACACAGGATGCCTGATAAATTCATCCAGAAATGCTAAGAAAAACAGATGTTATTTTCCAAATCTTATCAAACGAGTCTCTTGCTCTTCACTCACCAGGGTGGTTTTGGGCCAAATATGATGGAAAAGTCATTTGCCTCCCCCCCCCCCCCCGCCAGATCATGTACACACTCCAGAGGGAGGGGTTGTCAGAGTAAGTAAGATATATTGATTTCCCATGCTCTGAGCTCTTCCTTCTCTGGGTGGTTAAAACAAAACAAAGTATTTGATTTCCCCCATTTTTCTGCTGATGAAAGATGACAGATCCAATAGTTGAGCTCACAAATTGAGATCTTTATATCATATGATTAACATCTTTCTCTCTGTTTCCACTGTAACAGATCCAATGCCATAAAGATATTCCAAAGCCTGCAAGGACAGGGCTAAGGGAGATACAAGCTAGCATGGATGGTGGGCTTTCACCAGGACGTTATCTGCCTGCACACTTGGAGTCTCAGCTTTGACTTAGATGAAACAGACAGGGTGAGCAGAGGAGACAGGATGGGTTGTTTGTGCTTTGTGCTTTGTATTCTAGATAACTGTTCATTGTATTTTAGACACATTCTTCACTAGTGAAAAGTGAATGGGTTATGTCTTAAATAAAGAAACCTGACTCAGAAGGAGGCTACTGAGTAGCTGTATATAGGAAAAATTGCTGGTTTCTTTGATTATTTGTGCATTTATTGTAATTTGTAGACTCATTGTTCTATTTTTGCTATTTATTTCCATGAATATAACAACAGTGCACAAGCTCACATTTGTCCTTAGATAACCTAGCTCCCCCAAATTACATTAACTACCTGACCATTAGAAGGAATTAAGAAGAGATTGAAACTATAAGGTGAGGTACATGACATTGAACATTTATTGAATTCATATACATTTGGCCTTGAGATTTACAGTACTCTAAGAGAGTCCTGGTGACTAAAACTCTCACTGTCAGGCATAACAACAAGTTTTAAATGATTGGAATAATCCATTATTTCATCAATCAAATAAATCTCCGTGGCTAATAAAATGAGTTCTACCCTCTTGGTGGATGGGGGAAGAAGTTCCTAATAGGCATCATTCCTACCTTTAGTTGCTACAGTGCCTCAAGTGTGTGCTATTGTGTGACTCTAAGAGCAGGTCAGCGTTCAACTTGGACTCCATTTTACTTGTAGGCTATAATCAGAAAAGAGACCATTTAGGCATGATTTTCAAATGAAAAGTACTGACGGACAAAAAAGTCTCTGAACAGCAGTAAGGCTCTCCAAATAGACAAGGGGACGCCAAAAAAGGAGTGACTGTGAGCTGTGCTGGCAACGTGTTCTCCAGGAAATGGCCGGGTGTGCGTATCCTTGCTGATTACAAATATAATAGCTCCAAAGCAATGTTCTATGTCAAGAAAGACTGCATTTCAAAGCTGTGTTTTCTAAAGGAAAAAGAAAGGGCATACTAGTTGAGCCTTTTGGAGAGAAGTAGAGCAGTTTGAGTAGCAGAGAAGAAATTAGGAGCCCCATGTGCTGGCATCAGAGTCAAATTGGACACAAGGAGAAGATGACAGGTGCACAGCACACATTCAGAAGGAAAATCCAGTGTTGACTTATTACTGCTATAAAATGTTTACTAAATGATTCAGGAGAATAAAAAACAACAACCAGCCCTCGCTGGTTTGGAGAGATCCTCAGTCTGTGGACTGAATGATCCTGGGTTCAATTCTAGTGAAGGGCACATACCTTGGCTGCAGGCTCGATCCCTGGCCCTGGTTGGGTCACATGTGGGTGGCAACCAAATGATGTGACATCGATACTCTCACATTGATGTTTCTCTCTCTGTCTCTTCCCCTCCCTTTCACTCTCTCTGAAAATCAGTGGAAAAATATCCTCAGATGAGGATTAACAACAACAACCACCATAGCAACAACAATAACAACAACAACAACAAAACAATTATAATAGAAACAAATAAAAAGCATAGATCATCATGTGGGAGTCCATCTCTGTTTTTCACTTTGTGAATGAAGGGGATCTCATTGTAAAGTAAGGATAAGGGAAATATAGGTACAAGTAAGACATGCACATTTTAAGTCACAACTAAGATACCTAAAATCCCAAAGATAATCAAAATTAACTGCCTGCTACTCCCAGTCAACTGGGGAAGGAAGGTTGTGAGACTTAAATGAGATAATGCTAGAAAACACTTGTTACAATGTCCAGCACATCAATTCTATAAAAAGTTATAATCCCTGATGATAATGATAACAAATGTTTGAGTTTTAAGAGGCCCTTCTACTGCCATCATTCTAAAGATGACATGGACATGATCACAGGATATATATATATATATATATATATATATATATCCCATATAATAAAAGCTAATATGCAAATTGTCCCTTCTACTGGGAGTTCAACCAGGAGTCGACCAGGGGGCGGAGCTGGCTGGTCAACTGACCTCAGCTCTTCCCCCTGGCCTGATCAGCCCCGATTGGAGTGGGGGTGGGGGGCAGCCAGACCCCACCCATGCACGAAATTCGTGCACTGAGCCTTTAGTATATATATATTACTGTGTAAATAGTCTCCCCATGACCTCCCTGAGTCTCAGGGATGACTTTCTTGATCTGAGGGCCCTTTCAAAGAGATGTCCCCTTCTCTACAGAAGCTGTGGTCCAAAGGGACCATACAATAAATGCTACTCTGCAAGGGAGGACACAAGAAAACTGAAGATGAACTTAGCTCTTAGAGTCTGAATGGGAAATAATATTCTACAATTTATTGTACAATTTATTAAAAAAATTACTCCTTTTAAACCTAGAACCACATTTGCACATTTCCCTGGAATTTATCAATTCAAGTTTCAAATACGTGCCTACTGTGACCCATATGGCCTTCGCCTCTTTCCACAATCTGTCCCACCATTCTGCAAGTTTTCCCACATTAAAAAGGTATCACTGCTAATTTAACTATTCTATAACAATTTTAACTGAATAGCACTTTTCCATGATATAAGGTATATGGGTATTTAGAATATACCTAAACTCTAATATCTCTATGCAAATTGCTTTTGCTTGAGAAGGGAGTTCTTGAACCAGCCTGCTGGGGTCCAAATCCACATTCCACTTCCACTGACCTAGCATGTCAGTATTCTCCCATGCCTCTGTATTCACTCCATACCTCAGAATTCTCATCTGTACAATGGAATCAGTAGGAATACTTCACTCATGGGAGAACCTAAGTTAATACTTAGAAAGTTTTGAGAACAGGTGAGACAGAAGCTGTAAGGTTTTAAGGGACTTCATTTTTTTTAGAGGTAAATTGAATCCAGGAAAGCTGTCCTAATAATATTAATTGTCTCATTTCAAGAGCCTAAAAGAATTAACATGTAAAAAGTTTGGATGGTGAATTAGTAGTGATTTATTTCTTATTTATTCATCTACTCATTTATTGGCCAAATGTTTATTAACCTTCTAACAAAAGTCTCTTTCAGATAGCAATGAAAAGAAAAATGATACTAAATTTTAAAAGGTAGATCAAGAGAGGAATCATGCATGGTACAATTAGGTGGCTTTTTGCAAATACTTAAATCACAAACCCAAGGAAAAAATTTAGGAGTAGGTCAAAGCTATAAAGGATTTCAAATCTATGGGAGAATTACTTCCATAAACCATCTGTCAGTGGAGTTCATTAAACTGCACATTGCTAGAACAATAACTTACACTTTCAGCTTAAAGAATACAGAAAAATTGTCAGTCCATTCCCTTTCTATGCCCTTACTTCTATTCTATTCACCAGTTTATTCTATTCATCAGATATTTCTATTGACTTAATTGGTATATTCACTGGTTGATAGATATGTATTTGTTGTCACTTTGTTATTCATAATTTTTATTTTTTACCTTTTTCTTCTTCTCCAGGGGGAAGTGGGTGTGAGGGATATAGGAAGAGACTGGACAAAAAACTTACATCTGTGGATGAAGACAGTGGTGGGGGTAAGGGCATGGGGTGTGGGGGGGACCAGGTGGAGAGGTGCTAAGGGGGTTAAAAAAGGAACATCTGTAATAATTTGGACAATAAAGGTTTATTAAAAAAAAAGAATACGCAAAAAACATATTCAATCTTGGTAGCTGCCATCTTGGATTTACTTTTCCAGAAGAGAGAATAATTCTAGGCAAACATTAAATCATTAACCCTGGCTTTGTTTGCTTTTAAATAGTGCTCCTGAAAAGTACTGTCTGAAATAACAGTGAAACCCTAGTTTCTGGAGAAGCAACTCTTTCATGAAACAAGTTTTTCATGAAACAAGTTTTGGGTTCTCCACATCAACGAAACCCTGCAGTAACTTTAGTTGCATTAGAGATTTTTACTTTTAAAGTCTTCCCTCAGTTAAGCAATTCCATTAAAACATGTCTACATGCACACACACTTCATTCACTTCTGTACTCTTCAATTTAATTTTGCAATAACTAATCTTTGATTTTATATTTCGAAAGAAGACAAGTGATGATGAACTGATGTTTGCTACAATTTCTACAAGGCCCTTCACATTTTAATGTATCTGAGTTATTTGAATCTTATTAAGTTACACTGTATATTTGAGGGATAATCATTTGGCAATACGAACTCTTTCCATTCCTTCAGACTAGGGGTGCTAGTCCTAATTTCCCCAGTTGGCAAGAGGAGATCGCTGGGTTAGTGAGTAGGCTACTCAGCTAGCAGTCAGAGGGCTGGTTAGTATGGAAAGTGGAACTGTAACCAGATGCTCCAAATCCTATCAGAATATTGATTCTACATTGTCACCCACAATGGAAGCTTACTGTGTACACCTCACATTGGATGGGAGTCAGGATGTGCAGAAAGATGAATTAGAAGTCCTGGGTCAATTCACTGCATCAAGAGAGCACAGAGAGAGATATGCTAAGAAGAAAAAGGAAATGGTCCCAAATTTTTCTCCTCAAGTTGAAAGAACCAATTCTCAGAAGGACCAATTTTCGCACAGTCATTAACTCACAGGGATTAGCACAAGGAGGTACCAAATTGAACAGAAGAGGAGGTAAGAGGCTGCCCACACCTTGCAAGATGGCTTTACATTTGGGAGCACAGCACAGAAGCCTGGTGGCTAAGCTGGAGGTCAGGTGTATCCTTCTGGGGGGAAGGAGGGAACAGGATGGATCTTGAGGCTAAGATGGCTTAAGGAAAAGACATTTTCCTACAGGGTCCCCAACAATCTGGAGTTTCATATTTGTGACTCTGTTATTTCTGAAGCCTTTGGGGGGGGGGGTATAGGGGTTTAAGTGATGGTGGCAGAGGGTGAAGACACTGGAGGAACTGCTCTCCTTCCCAGCCCTGACCATTTCTGCTCATTGAGCCCAATTTGTATCCACACTCAGCTCCTAGTTGTCTTCTAGCATCAAAAGATGGCTGCACCCCACCTGGCTTTTCTCTCAAGGCGAGGATGGGGGAGAACCCTGGGGAATTGCCCCAGGCAGTCCCAAGAGCTCTGTTGTGGGTTCCTAGTTGGGTTGACTTAAGGACTGTGACTTTTGGTGTTTGGAGCCATTTTGACTCCTGTCATAGTGGGTTTGCTGGGGGAGCGGCTCTAGGAAGAAAGCAAGACTTGCTTCAGCAGCTAAGTGGAAGCAGACCTTCAGTGCCCTGGCCCTTGAGCTGAAAAGACTGAAGCAAAATAAAAGGTCAATCTGTATGTAATTAAAAGCTCCTACTGGCAATTGCTTTTTTCCCCTTGTTAAAACAGTAGAAATCCAAATTTTCCACCTTCTCAGGCTCCCCGTCTAGCCCTGCCCACTTCCAGCTCTGAATTGCCACAGTTGGGAGAAGTGTCTCTAAGCAGTGCTGGCAGGGGCAGATCCATCAAAGAAAGAACTTTTTTTTTTAATTAAAAAATATTTTTTAACATATGGCATTTTCTCCAAGTAGTAGTTCCTAAACATTTTAGCCTAACTTTTGCAATGTATATATATTTGTTGCCATTGTGCATCCATTCTTCTTTAATAATTACTCATCTTGAAATTTTAATTAACTTTACAATATAAAAACTTAGACAGAAAAATGACAATCAAATCACATAAATTATTCAGTAATTTGTAATCTTCTGAAATTCTTAGAAATTCTAGAAGTTCTGCAGTCCTCTTCTTTTGTTTATCATATATAGAAATTTGAAGAGAGCAACTGTTCATTTTCTTTTAAACACTATTATTCTTTGAATTCTTAGGATATGGGACTTTGTGTACATAGTTTTAACTCTATGACCAATCAACCACATAGAAGGAGAAATTCATTTCATTCTATTCATTCAAATGTTTACTGAATTCCTACTATGGTAGGAATACATCAGGAAAAATAAGAGGGGCAAAGTCTTTAACCTTAGGGAACTTTTATCCTAGTAGAGAAAGGTAGATGATAAGCTAATAAATACACAAATGTGTATGCATGTGTGTGGACATGAAAAACATTGTGAAGAAAAAAGGTGTACTAGCTCTAGCCTGTTTGGCTCAATGGATAGAGCACTGGCCCATGGATTAAGAAATTACAGGTTCACCTAACCAGTTTGGCTGAGTGGATAGAGCGTCAGCCTGCACACTCAAGGGTCCCAGATTCGATTCTGGTCAAGGGCATGTACCTTGGTTGCAGGCACATCCCTAGTGGGGAGTGTGTAGGAGGAAGCTGATCAATGTTTCTCTCTTGTTGATGTTTCTAACTCTCTATCCTTCTCCCTTCCTCTCTGTAAAAAATCATTAAAATATATTGAAAAAAAAAAAAAAAGGAATTCCAGGTTTGAGGAGGAGGGAATGAGAGAAGGAGGAATAACCTCACCAAGTAGAGGATTGAAGCCAGTGTGACTCACATTTAAATGTTATTTCGTTGGTAAATAAAGAAGAACTAATAACATAAACAACAATAAAAATTTCCTCTTTTCGTGGTTCTTTGACAGCGCTCTGAATATTCATTTCCCTAATTTACTAAAAGGAACCAATGAATTGATCAGGGACATGTAGAAGTTTGGAAGAAGATCAAGGAGACATTAAAATAAATGGAAAAAAGATATCTTATTCAATATTTTGTATTGAAAAGCCTGATTTCATATAAGGAGAAAAAATCAGGTTAGATCCCTACATGACAGCATATAACATATAAATTCTAGGTAGATTAAATATCTAGATATGAGAACAAACTTAAAAAAAAAATACATTTTATTGACTTTTTACAGAGAGGAAAAGGGAGAGATAGTGAGTTAGAAACATCGATCAGCTGCCTCCTGCATGCCCCCTACTGGGAATGTGCCCACAACCAAGGTACATGCCCTTGACTGGAATCAAACCTGGGACCCTTCAGTCCAAAGGCCGACACTCTATCCACTGAGCCAAACCGATCAGGGCTGAGAACAAACTTTTATAATTTTTAGAATAAATATGAGAATATATTTTTGATGTCAGGGTATAGAATGATTGAAAAAAACACACACAAAAAGCAGAAATCACAAAATGATGAATAAATTAAATTTTACCTCAAAATTAAGACCTTTCTATAATAATGGGCACTACAAATGAAAGATAAGTTATGAATGGGACAAATGTATTAGCAAACTGTGTAACAGTAACATGATTAGTATTCAGAATATATATTGAACTTCTACAAATAAAACAAACAAACAAAAAAAAAACACCCAGAGGATCCAACAGAAAAGGGTGAAATGCATAAGGCCATTCATAGAGAAATCCTGAGTGGCACAGTGATAGAGGAAAGCCTCTTGAACTGCACAGTACTTAGAGAAAACAATATTTTTTTAAAATACATTTTTATTGATTTCAAAGAGGAAGGTAGAGGGAGAGAGAGAGAGAGAGAGAGAGAGAGAGAGAGAGAGAGAGAGAGAGTGAGAGAGAGAAACATCAATGATGAAAATCATTGATCAACTGCCTTCTGCACATTCCCCACTGGGGACTGAGCCCAAAGCATGGGCATGTGCCCTGACCAGGAATCAAACTGGATCTCCTGATTCATAGGTCAATGCTCACTCAACCAATGAGCCATGCCGGCCAGGCAAAAACAATACATGTGTGTTTTTTAATGAGAGAATCACAGTGAAGAAAAAAAAAAAAAAGAAAGTATTACAAAGTAATGGATGAAAGTGATTTGTAAAAGGCATACTGGAAATACAATTATTAGATGGTTCTTGGAGCCTATCAGTTTTAAAAACAAATAATCAAAAATAAATATAATTACAGGTTTTAGTAATAGTTGCCATTTAAACATCCCTATAGATAGAGCTATAGTTAGATTTTAGGTGGGGGGAGGGGAAATCAGGGATAAAGACAAGAATTTTCCATACAATTTTCAAGTAGTTAAAACTCGAAGTGTGTATTGGAAGGTGTAATGTGAGAAGGCCCAGAAAAACCCTCTAAAGCAGCAGTTTTCAACCTGTGGGTCATGACCCCTTTGGCGGTTGAATGACCCTTACACAGGGGTCGCCTAAGACCATCCTGCATATAAGATATTTACATTAGGATTCATAACAGTAGCAACATTACAGTTATAAAGTAGCAACAAAAATAATTTTATGGTTGGGTCACAACATGAGGATCTGTATTTAAAAGGCTAGAAGGTTGAGAATCACTGCTCTATAGAGAACTAGCATTTTGAATGACTAGTCAAAGGGGAAGAGAAATCAGAAAGGAAGATGGCCTTGGTCCCAGAAGTAGGGAAAGACCCAGAAGCCATGGGTGAAAAGTGTTTCAAGAAGAAGAAATTATCAATGTCAAATGTAGCTGAGATATGCACTGAGATGAAGATACAAATACTTGCAGATTTTTAAAATTCAGAAATGGTTTCAATCACGATGTTCTTGTTTAATTCCCTGCGGTGAGTCTGAGGGGGCTGGACAACCTGGAGCCACAGCAGGGTGAAGCCCTGCCTTCTGCCTCTCCACTTCAACTCCCCCACATTGGACTAACCAGTTGTCTTTTTTCATGGCCTAAAGACACAATTCCGCAGGTGCTCCTTAGAACTGTCAAGAGAAATGAGCATGTCTTTTGCTCCCCAGCAAAATTTACTTTTCTATTTATCTTCTATTTGCTTTGTGAGACTAAGTTTCAAAATTCTGAAACAAAACAAAACAAAACAAAACAACAAAAACTACTGCTGATCCTACAGAATTATAAATAAGCATTGAGAACAGAATCTGCATCCACAAATCTATGGCTCTGAAAACTGCAGCTGCCAGAGGCTGACCTCAGATTCCTGACTTGGAATCCAGTCAGTTTTGGGGAAGATGCATTGTGTTCTGGGTCTTCGACCAACTTAATTTCTAGCTATCCCTAGCCCTCAAAATATCTCAGCACTAATAATCATAATGATATTAACCAACTAGGGAGTGATTAGGTAATATAGTATTTACAGAGGGTGGGCTAAGTCAGCTCTATCTAGAATTGGCTCCATTTTCCTTTGCTGGGTTCAATCTGAGCATGCTTGTCTTATATGTCAATTGTAATCAAATGTAAAGGTCTTGTTAAAACAAGTTTATCTTCATTCAGCTCAACTGTGGTCTCAGATTAGCTGTTTGGAACTTAAATCATATTTATGGTTATTTCCCCCCTTAATGATATGTCAAGTTATATATAGCCAAACTGTATGTCAGATCCTTTAAAATGTCCTAGACTTTCTCTGTGACCTTTGAAAGCACAGGTGTCACACTTAATTTTATCCAACATATGTAATTAAAGATACATTGAGTGTTTATTGATTTATGAAAGGATTCTTTTTTAAAAATCCTCACCTGAAAATATATTTTTCCATTGATTTTTTTTTTTTTAGAGAGAGTGAAAGAGAGAGGGAAAGACTGAAAGAAATATCAATGTGAGAGAAAAACATCGATTGTTTGCCTCCTGCATGAGCCTCAACCAAGGCCTAGGCCGCGGAGAAGCCTGCGACCGAAGTATGTGTCCTTAACTGGAGTAGAACCCAAGACACTTGGTCCACAGGCTGATGCTCTATCTACTGAGTCAAACCAGCTAGGGTAGATTCTTTCTTAAAGGATTCACTATCGAGTTTATAATAAGAAGCAACTATCTAACTTCATAAAATAATATCATTTACAGTATTTTGATTTATGCTGCATTTTTATATTTGAACTAGAGGCTCTGTGCACAAAAGTCATGCACAGGTAGGGCCCTTAGGCCTGGCTGGCCATCAGGGCTACTGGGGCCTTCCTACCTCTGGCTGCCGGCTGCTTACTTGGGGCCTTCTTTTGTTCCACCTGCTGGTGGTCAGTGCACATCATAGCAAGAGGTCAAACTTCCAGTGGTTTAAATTCCTGAGGGGACAACTTGCATATTAGCCTTTTATTATATAGGGTGCTATGATTACTTTAGTCCCAGTTGGGCAAGTGACCTGGACTTGTGCTGCAGACTGAAAGTCTGTGTCCTCCCCAAAATTTGTGTTGGGCCTAGGCACCCTACCCATGCATGAATTTTGTGCACTGGGCCTCTAGTTCAAATATAAAAATTCAGCATAAATCAAAATACTGTAAATAATATTATTTTATGAAATTAGACAGTTGCTTTTTATTAGAAATTTGATAGTCAATCCTTGCCCCCTATGTTGCTGGTATTATGGAGGTGATTAGCCTTTGGGAAATGTTTATGAAGGTGGAGTTTTTATGAATGGGATTAGTACCCTTGTAAAAGAGGTCCCGAAAGCTCTTGCTGCTTCCTCCATGTGAGGACACAGTGAGAATATGGCATCTACGATCCAGTGAGCAGATTCTCATCAGACACTGAATCTTTTAGTACCTTGGTCTTGGACTTCCCAGCCTCCAGAACTATGAGAAATTTCTGTTGTTTACAAGCTCTATAGTTTATGGAATATTTGTTATAGCAGCCCAAGTGAACTAAGATAACTTTTCACCAAGCATCAGGGATCTTGGGTCATAAATTAGTGAGTGACACATGATTCAGCCTTAGACTACTTAATTCTATGTAATTGTGGGTATTTATCTGCTAGATACAAGGGAGGGATATAAACCAGAAAAATCTGGATGCTTCAGTGCTTTCTGAGAAATAAAGTAGCAAAAGATCTTAAGAGAGCACAAGATGTCCAAGAGGGGGTCCTGCCTGGACAAAGGATGAGGATGTAGTTGACAGATGATTTATCCCAATTCTCCTATGGTCATGGTGTTTGATTGACAAGAAGCTGAAACCAGATAGAGGACAGACCATATCACCCTCTGCTCCAAACCTTGCAGGGCTCCTCAGACTAATTGGGGCATAAGGTGTCATAATCTGTACTCTCACGACCCAGTTCCTACTAGTATTCCTTTTTTCTATGTAGCTCCAGTGCATCATTTCTCATTGTTCCTCACTCCCAGTTAGAAGCCTTGAACCACCTGATGCCTTTATTGGCATGCTCTCATCATACGCACTACTCCTGTCATTGTCCTTTCAGGCTGTTATAACAGAATACCATAGACAGATTTATAAACAATAGAAATTTATTTCTCACAGTTCTAAAGGGTGGAACCCTGAGATCAACACACTGGCAGATTCAGTGTCTGGTGAGAGCCTACTTCCTGGTTCACAGGTGGCCATCTTCTTGCTGTGACCTCACATAGAGGAAGCTGCTTGGGATATCTCTGGGGTCCCTTGTTTAAGTACAGGAATATCATTCATGAGGGCTCCACCTTCACAATCTAATTACCTTCCAAAGGTCCCCCTCCTAACGCCATTAGATTGGGGAGGGGTTAGGATTTCAACACATAAATTTTGAGAGGACACATTCAATCTATAGCACTCTGTCACCTCATGCAAATTTGCTCAACTGTCACCTTCTTGATGAGGTTCACCTATAGCATTTTGTGAAAATTGCAATCTGCTTCCCTCCCACATTGGTCTTCATAGTAGTCTTTTTTGTAAGCAGGCATTTTCCCACCACTGTGTGGGAGCGTTCGAAACACTTTCCTTTGTGCAGGGGTACATTACAAAACTTGCACATGTACTGCGTTTCACTGCGTAGTTTATGAGCGGCACACACACGACAACGAGTAAAACATGTATACACACTTTGAATGATTATAAAGTCAGTGTAAGTTAACCTGAAAAGGAGTAAAAATTAGGTGTGTTATTAGCTGTTTAAGAGTGAGGACATTTTTGGGGACATCCTATATTTTAAAACAACAACTACTCTCCAGGAGTGTCGTGAAGCTGAAAAGGATGTGTTAAGTAAAATGCTTAGTAGATATTCCAAAAACATCACTATGCTCTCTGTGTCTTTTCTTTTCTTTTTTTAAATTAATTAATTAATTAATTAATTAATTAAATTTTTTTTTAGTGCTGTGATATTTTTTCCCTCTATGTCTTTTCTATGCAGGATTCTAATATTTCTGTTGCATTTTATAATTGCATAATGTGCATAATCCATAATTACACATTAGAATTTTAAATACGATCTGGAAACAGCCCAGTGTCCATCAGTAGATCTGTGGGTAAATAAACTTGCGGTAGGTCAGTGGGGGGGGGGGAAAGACAGAGAGATGTACTACTATTTGTAATACCTTAAACAATAAAAAACAAAAACAAAAAATAACCCGTGGTACATTTACATCATGGAATACTATGCAACAGTAAAAAAGAAGAATTTCTTACTCTTTGAGACATGAGAGCCTATTAATGCCGGGTTCCTTAAAATATATAGCATTGCATCAGAATATTTACTAAAAGGGCAAAGCAATGACTCCTAAGGTACATGTTATTTACATTTGAAAGGAGTTGATGGTATATATATCCCTGAAAAGTCATGACTTATCACCAAGCAAAATAATGACCATGAAAAAATGAAATTGTAGTTTATAATGAGTGGCACAACTCAATTACTGGAGATATTTCTTATTGAAATGCAATTAACATTTAGCTTTTGAAATGAAATAAGCAAATTAGTAGCCAATGCATTTGCTAATTTTTTTCTGTGGCCTACTTAGGTCTTCGCAGATACCACTTGCATGATGTAAATCTTACTGAGAAAGAGCACTTCCGTAACCTGCAAACTTCCAAAGTCCAGGCTTTAAATTTCAAGGCTATAAAACATACACACTGTGAAAGGAGGAAATGGGAGCACTGAAGGATGGAGAACTTGGATAGGTCCGCATAGCTTCTACTAGAGCTTTGATTTGAACTTAAAAGAGAAGCCAGTTAAGGCCAAAGGATATATGACCAGAGAACAGTGCATTAAAATTATCTGGAGAGCTTCCAGTCCATCAGATTCAAAGCAGCAATAGTTTAATCTGTGTTATGTACGTGTCTTTTATGGAAAACAAAGATCCAATTTTTAAAAAAATCTATAATCGACTTGTGCCAAAGTACCATTTTCAAAAACTGAAAAACATGACTTTCATTTCAATAATGAACAAAATATAAACATGTTCTTTAACTCTTTAATGAGGAAACCAGTAAGATATATTCAAAAGAGAATGAAAACATACGGGCAGTGGAAAAGTAATTTTGTAATTAGATTTCTGGATCAGATGTACAACTGGGCAATGCCCTGCAGGGCAGATACCTTCTTTGAAGACAGAAATCATTTAACTTTTACTAGACAAAAATCTACATGTTAGCATACAAATTATAGAATTTAGGCCTTTAGTCAACAGTACTTAGCAAGTCAAATAAAGTTACACTCCCTAAACTAGAGTACAACCTGTAGGTGAGCCTGTTAAACAATGTTCCTATATGATATCAGAATGATGTTACCCCACTTTGCTTACTTCCAAGTTTTGGATATTTTTTTCTTAACCCCTAGTCAGTGTCTTCCTGAAAATGGAAACAAGATTAATAAATATAATGAAGATAATGTTTTATGTACAGATGGCTTTACAATTTACTGTTTTATAATTCATAAAATGACCTAGGTGCTGAAAAAGGCACCCAGAGGTTTCTTGAAGAGGACATGACTATTATTTTCTAAAAGGAGAAACCAGATCTTCCCTCTAAAGAGTGTTACCAAAATATATATTTCATATGAAAATGATTATTTTTGTCAAGGTAGTAAGCAATAAACATCATGAAAATCTGAGAAAATACATGACTTCCTCTCACATAGCCTGAGAAGTCAGTGCGAAGGAGGAAAAGTGATGATTGAAAGTGATTTCTGGAACGATAAATCTCTTTTTAGTTACAACCTCCTTTCCCTTGAATATGGGTCCCTGTGCACAGGGAAGTGACAAGACCTGGCCCAACACACTGGAAGCAAAGCCAAGGGTAGGACTGAAAGACTTGCCTTCAGTGGCCAGTGCTTTACAGGAGCCTCGCTCCGTGTGTGCTGAAATGAGATTAAGAAAGGAGATACTGGAGCGGGTCTATGGCAGCACAGCAGAATGGATAGCCTGCCCAGCGGCAGTGGCTCGATCAGGAGGTCAGGGTTTGAATCCCAGTCAGAGCACATGCCCAGGTTTCGGGCTCTATCCCTAGTGGGGGGTGTGCAGGAGGCAGGAGGCAGCTGGTCAATGATTCTCTCTCATCATTGATGTTTTTTTTAACTCTCTTTTCTTCTCCCTTCCTCTCTGAAATCAATAATTTATATATTTCCTAGTCCATCATTCCAAAGGCTTCTGAGATCTCTTACTGCCTAGGTTCCTCTCTGCATTCCAACAGAGAATTTCTATAAACATAGTGTTGTGTGTCACTCAGTGTCTGCATTCCCTTTCATTGTTTTATCTACAAAAACTTCCTTTATTGGATCAGCTGTTTTCATGATGGTTAATCTAAATGCCCTGTAGGGTCAATTGATCTGACATGGAATCAAGACTCTTTTAAAAATGATACTCTGAGAATTATTCAAAACTCCATTACTTCTGAATTCATAACTTCCCATCGAAGCATTATAAACATATTTATTAAGGAACAAATTATTTTCCTTTGATCTAATCCCTAGTAAGTGTGATTTATTGGATTTGCAAAAACAACCTTTAGACAAGTGTAACGGAATCACATTTTATGATATTACAAGGCTGCTATTCCCTGAGGTTACATGTTCTCTGATCCTTTTCTCCATGATGTAGGCTGCGTGGAAGCTTCCTCTCTATGAACTGCACTCAGGGAAAGAGCAATGCAAAAAGAGCTTCAAAACAGGCTCTGAAATTGACAACAGAGGCAACAGTCTTGAAAGTTGAAATAATTTAAATTCACGGGAAAGGCATAGATGGGCCTTTCCTGTGTGTGTGTGTGGGGAGTTGGGGGTGGGGGTTGGGAAAGATATGTGGGTTCCACCAAGCAGAGCCTGGAGTATTTAGAGCATAGAGTTTGTACAGCAAATTCCGGAGCAGGGATGGAGAGCTGTGTTAGGACTGGTAGCTGCTTTCTTACCAAAAGGTCTGGAATTGGAGTGGAAAGGAGAGAAATACTGAATGGTGTATAGAGCAAAGACCATGGGCTATTTCTTTGCAAGAAGGTGAGTGACAACATGGGACCGCCACATGTGTAGGTAAGTGTTTGTTATCAACTTCCCTAATGAAAGACGTTATATATTTCTTCCACCCCCCCCCCGTGCTACCCCCAGGCCCACTATCCTCTCAGAATTTACATTGCTTTCTGCAAAGGGGAGTACCCTCACTTCCTCTGTGACAGCAGCCTGGTGTGACAGCAACAAGGTTTCCTAGGATGAGTTCCAGAGAACATGATTGGAAAAACAAACTTCTGGATGCACCTGCACGTTTCGCCTGTTAGAGATTTTATGAGTTCTGTGTAGGTTAGGAGAATGTCTTGGTATGTCCCTGGAGGATTTGACCATAGAAAATCCATGCAAACACAGATGCCCCTTTCCCTGTCGTTATAGGGATGTCCTATGAAGCTACAGTTCCTTGACTGTGCTGTGGGGAATACTGAACCGGCTCTCTAGCTGTAGGGTCATTGGGTTCTGGGGTTGTCTCCTGATCTAGGTTTTCTCAACATAGGTTTAATGCCCCTTAGCCCTGTTGGCAGTATCAGATGAGAAGTGCCTTGTAAAATTTTCAGAATCTGGTCTATGGTAAGGTGCCCTGTCCCTTTCCTTTCCTATATACCTACTACAAGGAGTGTTCTGCCTCACATCCTCGCCTGTCTATAGCCTCCTCTGCCCTCACCTTGAAAGGAGGAGACCATGTCCAGGAAGAGTTTAGCTATTCCCTGACATGCAATTTCCCTTCAGCTTCCAACGCACTTGGTTTCACTGAAGTTAGAAGAATCCTAAAGGTCTTTAGTATAACAAAGTACTCTTTTGATTGCTGGTACTAAAAACATTCTGCTCTACATTATTATTGTCTGGGTATAAGTCTATATCCTCTATAGACAGACATTTCCCTGAGGACTGAGATTATAGATGTTTTTGTCTGTGCATCTAGATGCTACTGAGATCCCAGACTTTGTGTTTGAGTCTCTCCAGGTGTAAAGATGGGAGGAAAGTCTGCCCTAAGAGCATAAGGGGTGAGGGAGAGGAGGTGAACTCCAGGGGTAGGGCTGGGGATTGCTCTTGGGGGCCTCTCTTCACAATTCCCATCCCACTCCCCTTCCCATCCCACTTTTCCTTGCGATAAGTGATAGGGACTCAAGCTGGTTCTAGGAAGAACATGTGACTAACAAACACAACTTTAAAAATGTTCTGGCTCACTTACAACCCAGGATATGTAACTAACCTGATAAGCTACATCTTAGAGGCAGGCATGAAGTCCAGTTTAGTGGAGTCTGGGGTTTGTACAAGGTGAGGGTCCTCTTCAAAAACGGACGAGTTGGAAAGAGATTGCAATCTGACCTAATTATGGTATGAAATCTCACCTCTGCAAATTTTTCTGAAGTCTATGTAAATACATTTGTAGATCTCTCCTAGGATCTTGGAAGGACCCAGGCAAGTGGGAGCCTTGAAGTGGAAGCCTCATGGGCTTCAGGATAAATCCAGCTTTCCCGGGCAGGGTTTTAAACACGAGAAATGTGGCCAGAAGCATATTCAATGAGATTACCTTTGTTCATTTATGAACCCAACATGTAGTTCCCTGGGTGGGTCTCAGATGTCAATGATTCAGATTGCAGTTTTATTGAAAATTACCAAAATTACCAAAATAATTGTACTTCTGTTAGTATTGTACTAACAGAAGATGGAAAACCTGAGAGCTATCTTTTTTTCAGGATCTTTGCAAAGAAAACATCCAGGTGCCACATATTCTAATTTTTGCTAATAAAACAGTAAATTTCAAAAGCAAATCTTGACACTTTGTACTAAATCTTCCCAAAATCATGGCCCTACTGTAGAAGAATAATTAACATTCATACTTTCAGGAGCACTTCTAGGAAAATATAGACCAAGTGTGGACTGGCAAAACTTATATGCCAACTGGTGAATTTTAAAGCAAAGAGAGCCAGTGCTATTAAGATGAAAATAAGTGCATATGATTCAGAATCCTAAATCATTACCATATGTTACTTGGGTGATTCCCAACTTAGGAAATATGTAAAAATGAAAAAACCCTCCTGCGTTTTATTTTTAACCATTTTTTTTCTTGAGATGGCATTGAAATATGGATTTTAAGTGTACTTACCCAGCACATGCAAGCTTTCCAAAAATATAAGAAAACTCTTTTGAAGTCTACAAACTTAGTAATTTTTGCAGTTAAAAATTTCTAGGGATGAATAGCTTAGCAATCAAACAAATAAAAAAATATAACTAATGAGCTGCATTAAAAAAAATCAAAGACAATTAGTATAAATGACAGGGGTAACAAGAAAGCTTAGGGTGGCTCTGAAGTTTGAAGGATTACCTTAGGGTCACTGTTAAATAATGACATAAAAATTCACGGTTACTTAATTAGTGGATTAAGGCAACTCAATAGAACAAGCTATATTAAAAACCATAATTCACGACAGTGGCTCAGGCTTCTGAAGGTCACGAATCATCATTCAAATTAAGAGATAGTTACTAACATGGATCTTTTCTGATACTTCACGTTTGCTATTTCCTTAAAAATTCTAATAACTGAAGGCAAGATAACTTCTCAGGAATTAGAAAGGATTAAGCAAGGTAGAAAACCTTATGCGAACAGGTTCCCTGCGGCATTTGTTGCGTTGTCTCCAAGCTTTTTCTGAGCCAGCCAAGTTGTTTTCTATTTAGTTGACAAACAATTTGGTAAAAACTATGTACTAATTATATCAGTCTATCTAAGATTTCCACTACCATGGCCTTTCCAATATACCATGGTAGGTTAGGGAGAGACTAAACCTCGACAGAATGAAAACATTGGCCCATTGGATACCCCAGAACTTTGACTCTTTGATTCCCCTATAATTCCTGATTCAATCTCAGGCACCTTCCTCATTATCTGAGCCTACAGTGCAAGGGGTCCAGAAGCCAATTCAAGGTGTCCTATCAATCACAGAAGGTCCCTGCTGGGGGGCTTTATATATTCTGTTAGGTTGATTCAAAACAGCCCTTTAAAGCAACATTCTTAAACTGCAACTAGGTCTGTTTCATTTACTCACCCAGCCAGATGAAATACATGGCACCCATTAATTTTAAATTTCAGATAATAAATCATTTCTTAGCATCAGTATTTACTGACTATTGCATGGAACAGACGTGGGATAAACACATTATGTGTGGTTTTCTTAAAAGTCAAATTTAACAGGGAATCTCATATTTTACTTTCTAAATCTGAAGGCTTAACTCAACCTATTAATATCCAGCAGCAATACCTACACAGCACCGATGATGCCAGTCAAGTAACATGTTTTTATGTGTTTTCACTCTTGCAATAACCTCATGAGATAGTTATTGTCTCCATTTCACAGGTGTGAACATGGAAGCACAGGGAAATCAACATTCTCTTACAAATTAAGTAACTTAAACCTGGACACTGTGAGCTTCGGTGGCTTCCTGTCTTGTGGAGGTGGTCAGGGCCCAGGTTTTCCAGGGAAAGCAGTTCTGAGCTGCTTGAATATAGGGCAATGCGTGATCTAGATCCTTAACAATCTTTGTGTGGAGTATTGTTATACACTTTTAGTTTGAAAAATATTCACAGCAGGTGTTACCAATTGCCTACTGCAAATCATTACAACTCATAGAACCCTGAATTTTAAACAAATTCTGGGTGAGCCTTTCAAGATAAACTTACAATGTATGCCACTTAATAGCCAAATGATCTGACTTGCTATTTGTCTAATATAAACTATTTAAATCAGTACCAACAACAGCCAAAATAAAGATTTCTGTTTTAACCTAATTCGAGTTATTATGCACCTCCTATGTGTCTGATCTAAGAGAAAGACACCTAAAGAAATAATAAATTTGCAATATACTGAAAGTCAGGGTGGAGAGGTACACAGCAGCTAGCTCTATGCAGAGCAGAGCTGGGCTCTCCATCTCATGGTTAGGGGAAGAGCAGAAGCTCCTCATGGAGATGTGACTGGACAGAATCTTAAAGAATAAAGACGTGCTCAAGGAGTAGGAACAGAAAGGCTGTTGTAGAAGCAGTTCACAGAATGAAACAGGATCTTGCCTTTCATCATCATTAGGCAGCCAGATCCATCATTCCTTGAGCATAGTCACTGTATTTTCAAGAAACGAAGCTGTAGGGACAGCCTAGAGGGGAAGGCTTGGCTCTCTGAAATGCCAGGAGACCATCAGAAAGAATATAGTTATATTGTTATCTCAAGCTCTCTGCTTTTTAACATTTTTTTCTGATGCTGAAATAGACTAGGTACATGATTAGCTCTCAGTGCATGTTGAACAGAGCAAGGAGAAGATCGCAGAGAATGCTGGTGCCAACTGCCCTTACCCCACCCTTCGACTGAAATATACACTCTATAACCACTGTTTTCTCAAAGTGTTAATTCTTAAAGCTCATACGTGCTTGGAAGAGTCTCTCAACTTTAGACGTTCAGTATTAAATGAAAAGTCTTTAAAATTGAAGTGTGAATTCTCTTGAGAATTTTCAACTATGTTAGGTTGTAGCTAAGGAGTGGAAAATAAAGACTTTGCAGAAGAATGAACTAGTACAGATATTGGTCAGACTGAACAAAAATATCACAAAACGTTAGCTTCAGTACATTTAATTTTGCTCTTAACATAAGTCTTATTCCAAGCCTGTTAACTAGAAAAGAAACACGAACTGTGTCTTAAACATGTTTCTTTGAAATGTCTCGTTTTGAAGTCCACAAGAGGCTCCATCAGGAGGCTCAGATGATGTACTTGAGGCAGATGTTCTGAGTACTGGCCTGGGAATCAATGAGCTTTGAGTTTGCTCTTGGTTTTGTTTTTTACTTGGAGGAGCCATCCAACCACTGGGTTTCCTCTTTTTTGCATATCTAAAAAAGGACGATTGAAGTCAACAATTACTTTGATCCCCTCTAGCTCTAAGAATTCTATTTCTATAACTGAAGTCCTTAGGATAAATTACTTTTACCTATTTGCATTTCAAATCTTTTGAATAATAGACTTAGTGAAATTGCAAGTGACCAGGGCTAGTATCCAGAGAAAAGATGACAATAGCTCTACTGACACAAATGCATAAGGATTCAAAAATTAGGTAACATTTTGTTCATCAGATTCCACAGAGGAGTGAAATCATATTGTGTTTGTCTTCCTCTGACTGGCTTGCTTAATTAGCATAATGCTCGCCAGGTCAATCCAGGCTGTCGCAAAGGGGGAAAAAACTAGATAACATTTAAAATAAAATTCCCGAAGCTTTACATTTTGCAATAAGAATTGGAATAATTGCCACTTCTGATAGAAATATGACAGGTACTCCATTCAAATGCATATGTATTCCTTTCTTCTGTTGGCTAGAAGCCAGTGAAAACCTCTAAGGATTCTAAATAAGTAAATTGTGAAGTTGCTCTAGTTAGAGTTGTAAGATCTATTCAGTATTTTATAACATATGTAGTGGTTTATTAGATGAAGATCTTATATTCCATATAAAGTCATATTTTTTAACCAAATAAAGATGATTTTACTGGACCAAATCAGACAATATTAACATTTATAAATAAATTTCAAACTTTATTGGATTTTTAGCAAACATATATGAATGAGTGGCCACAACAATTCTAATATTTACTTCTGTCAGAAGCCACATTAGAAAACATAATAGGAAAACATGAGAAAATAAACATTGAAAATTGGTCTTTTAAGTCATCCATCATAGCATATGGATTTTATTTAATAAATGCCAAAAATAATTAAATTACTGCAAAATTTTAGCTAAATGTTTAGTATTAATTTTGGCTTAAAATAAAAAACCTGGAAAGTTGATAATATCTCATGTTCCAAAATGAATATATTTGATTTCCTAAAATAAAAACATATCACAATTTATTAGGTTCATACTGGAAACTCACAGACTGGCTTTGACATGTGGAAATTCTTCTAACTTCTTGGAACCTCAGTTTCTCATTTGTAAAAAGACTGGCCTGGTAATTTTAAAAGTGTCTTCAACCTCTAAGAGCTTATAACTCAAGATAACGACTTTCAAAAAAATACCAAAAGGATCCCGCAACCAATTTGTTAGATCGAGTTCAAAGATCTAATGCAAAAAATACTCTGTGTTTCCAACATCAGCCAGTTTTTGAGGCTCAGTTATTTAGACCAAGCAACACTGGTGAAGGGAGCTTATAGTGTTTGTCTCCCGTGAGAAAGAAAATGATCATTGTCTTAAATCAACAGATGTTATGCTCTCCTTTGAATGGCAGTTCGCTTTTCTTAGAAAATACAAACATTAAGAACTAACTCCGAAGAACAGCAGAGGGCGGCACAGTCACAACCAAATCAGACAAAGGAAAACCTGGGCATGGGATCTGGTGCCAGGAAGTCCTGAGCCCTGTGTCTGAGCACATGAGCCACAGCCAGGTGAGAACAAAATATTTTCCAAGTGGATCTGGGAATCTGCCAATGAAAATGCTTTACATTTCATCTCAGAATCCATGTCCAGATGCAGGGCTATGATTCTGGAACATTTCACTCACTTTGAGACACTGTATTTGATACAGGTGGCAGTACCAGGTTTAGAGCATGCCCAGGGCAGGCGGGACAGGGAACAGGAAGATCTTGGATTTTGGTGCACAGAGTCACTGAAGATGGGCAGCGCAGCTTGAGGTTAGACTCTTTGGTGGTGGATTTATACAGGAGAAGGTCTCTCGGGAAGCATGGAAAAGGCTTGTGTGTCCCTGGAGGGCACAGGTCTAGGACGGATGGAGCTCACAGGAGGGCAGGGTTAGGGGGACTGTGGGCAAGAGCTTTGAAACATGTGGAGCCGCCCACAAGTGAGTCAGATAAACGTGGGAAGTCTACAGGCAATGGCCGCCTGCACTTCTTCCACAGGCCTCAGAGATTTATAAGTCTGGTGAGAGGCTGGAGTTGATAACTAAGAATCTACAATTCTAATGCATTAATTATGCTTATCATTATGTCAAATACTATAGAGTATGATTTACTTCTAGGAAATAAGTATGCAATTACATATGCTTTCAAAACACAAGCTCATTATGTCAACATAACAGGCTATAAAGACTGTCATAGACTCAGATGTTATTAAAACAAATTAATAATTATAATTGTTCACATAAGTAGGAGAATGATTAAAGAATTTGCTGGTGGTTATTCTCTGTTCATACAGAATTAGATTCAGTGGAGTACCTGTTTATATACATGTGTATGTTGAAACACACTATATGCACAGGCACCCATGTAGACATGTACACTGATATGCAGAAAAATAGAAACTGGCTTATAGGGAAACACAGGCATTCTTCTTGTGAAGGTGTATCAGTCCCATCTAATTATTATGCAAAGTAACACAAAGGCTCTGAGGTTTGCTTGCCTGTGTTCAAATCTAGCCTCTGCCACTTCTTAACTGTGTGCCTGGGCAAGTTACTGCATCTCAGTGGTTCTCAAGTCTTCCCAGAATAAGCAACATTGACATCTACAACCCCTGAGAACTTGCTAGAAATTAAAATTTTCTGACCCCACCCCAGGCCTCCTGATGAGAAGCTCTGGAGACGGGGCCCAGAAATCTGTTTTAATGAGGCCTACAGGTAACTGCTGATGCACAGTAATATCTGAGAACCCCTGCTCTACCACCATGTGCCTCAGTTTTCTCATCTATAAAATGGGAGCAGGTAGGGTATTGTGAGAAATAATTGAGTTGATATATCTCTACAGTGTTTAGAACAAGGCAATAGTACATGCTAAGCAATATGCAAGTGTTGTGTAGTATTACTATACAAATCCCAATAGCCATTAAGAAAATAAAAGAGTGACATCAACTATAATGTGAATGCTATTAGGAAGTAGGAACAGGGGGAAAACATTCGTTTTGCTAGGTGCAAGAAGGAAAATAATGAAACCCACTGAAACGTGGAATGGGAAAATATCCAGGCTTCTCAAATGCCAGTGAAGGTCTGAGCACCAGAAAGCAGCCCTATCACCCTCATCACCCTCACTCTGCCCTAGCATGCTTTGAGAAACATCAAGACAAGACTGGCTCACCTCAAACCCCACACAGGATGATTACTGCGGTAGCCAAAGGAGCTTGGTCTAAAATATCACCCCTTCACATTCATCCTCAAATTGACTCTGCATTTCTTGGTAATAGAGAAATTAGAGGTTAGCTAATGCAGGCGCTGAAGAGTAGGGGAAAATGAGGACCATTTCAGGCACATTCAGCTCATCCTCCTGAAATGTCAGAAAAGTCAGTCCTGACTTTGGTGGTTAGGAATTTCTTTAAAGTGTGGAAAGTCCTTAATTTTCTTTCCAAGTGTACAAAACAGGATGGTGGTGATGATGATGATGGTGATGATGATGAGAATATGATGATATTCCCTTCCTCATAGGGCTGTGAGGGTCAGATAAGAGAAAGGAGAAAACAGCAGCCACCTAGCAAGTATCCCGCATGCTCTCAGCATTGTGGAGTTATTAATTTTCAGAGCTAAGTACAATAACATCTTGACAGGTTAAGTAAATCACCCAACATCCCACAGCCAGTAAGTGGCGGAGTGGGATTCCAAGCCAGCACATTGGATTATAAAAATGAATGTACTCCTCCATGCACAATGCCTTCCTGAGAGCTGCTGTTTTATAGCCATTTTTATGAGATGTAATTCACACACAATTATGAAATTAGAAAAAAAAATATCTGCACAACAAGAAGATTGATGTTAATAATCTAAAACACTATTTTAGGGAAAGATCTATCTAGGTAATATGAGGGAAATTATGATTCTAATTGATGAAATTGCCCATGGATTCTTACCTTTGGAAATTAATTCACAGTGAAGCTTTCCAATTAGAAACCACTTACCAAGGAAATACCATGTGTCAGGCCCTATTTAGTGGATGAGAAAGCAAAGTTGAATAAAGGGTCTCCTTGCCATCAGGGAGCCAGCCTTCCAATAGGACAGCAGCTCACTTCTATTGTAGCACTTACTACTCCAGACCAATTATATGAAGATTTCGGGGCTGGAGGGGGTGTGGGGAAGCCGTGGTGCAGGCATCAGGACTTTCTAAAGCCCCCTTACATGACACTACAGTACAGCCAAGGTGGAGACCCATGGTAGAGAAAAGAAGCTAATTTTTTTCTGGACCCCAGGCAAGTCCTCGGACTTGTCCTCCCTTCCCTACCTGTGTGTGGGTTAGCTGTCTCTTCCTGACCAACAATCATTCCTGATGGGGAGAAATCCGGAACGACCACTAGATACTGTGGTGTGATTAAGTCCTCAAAAAGAAAAGCACAAAGCTGAGAATTCACTTCATAGAAAATGGGGGTCATTGGAATCAGATGCTATGGAAACGCACAAATGTCCAAGAGACTAGGAAGACCAAAACCTGAGAGAGCTTTCTTATATGGAGCTTGACCCTAAAGGTGAGGAGGGAAAAATAACACCTGGACTAGAAGTAGGAGGAAAGGTGGAGGGAGGAGAGACGGAGATAACTTAAGATAAGAAAAGCTTGATTACATTTTTGTGATTAAATACAAATGCGGAAAAGACGTTAAAGTAAAATAAGGCAAGGGTAACCAAGGGGAGTGATCTCAGGGATGAGCAGAAGGGATAGAACCCAGAGTCAGGTGCTTCCTCAACTGAGCAAAGTCTTGCTCAATGCGAGCACCTGAGAGCAGACAGGGACAGGACCAGAGTGCGAGTGCAGGCGTATGCGGCGCCGGTGCAGCAAGAGACCCGGGCAGCCACAGTGTTCCCTGCACCATGAAATAATGATCAGGGTGCTTCCAGCATGAAGCCTGAGGGGCCCTCCAGATCCAGGCCGAAGAGCATTCGGCAAACACCCACACAGACAAAGACTCTGTGTCTCGTATTGGCAAGGGCTACAAAGCAGCCTCAACATTTGCTTTTTCTAGAATAATATTTATTTTCTCTAGATAAACAGAGCTGGTCTATCTTCATGCTAGAATTCAATATGGAGCCCAGCCTCACCTCCCATTAGGGTTTTGGAAAAGCAGTCACAGTTACAGAGTTTTGCTCTGGAACATATTTTCCTCATTCTGTCATTTAAAGTTCACAGCCACAACAAGCCCAGGCGGGCACGATTCCGCAGCACTCCTCCTTCTGAAGTCAGTATTCCCTTAGAAGGTCGTCCCTCCAGAGTTAGGACTCAGAGAGGGCTCACATGGGATGCGTGTGGGTGGCGACTGCACGTCTGTCATCCGGAGGCTGGTTAGATCTTCTGACAAAGAACCTTTGATTTGTGAACTGGTTGATACCAAACAAACTCAGTGCTATTGTGGCTTTCGCGTTATGATGGTTTTAAGAGCGTATCTGATATTGAAAGATATATTATCTTTTCCTAGAAACATCTTTCCCTCCATGGGCCTTTGTTTTACAACATCAGATTCGAAGTGAAAAGGAAAAAAAGGTACAATTCCACTTTGTTTCCAGCTTTTCAAGTTGTTGAGATCACTCTTGGAATGAAATACACAAAAGCTTAGCAATAATCGTAATGATAACATGATAGGTGTTTTTTAAATTTTAGATTTCTAAACAGCCAGATGGTTGGCCTTTGCTGAAGGTATTGGATGACTGACCCGGGGTCTGCAGTTTCCATAGGGCTACAGGACTTTATGAAGCCACAAGCCTTTTTGTTGCAACAATGTAATTAGAAGTCAGAATTATTCTTCTACCGTGTAGGACCCTGAGAGCACCCTAAAGTCTGCAGGCCACATCCAGCCTGGGCAGGGCCACTTCTTTACGCCTCTTCTCTGGCAGTTTTCATGCTGCAAGGCAGGAAGCTGAGCAGTTGCAATGGAGACCCCATGACCGCCATGCTGAAAATACAGCCTGGTCCTCCACAGAAGAAGTGTGCCAATCTTCCATGTAGCTAATTGGCTTTTTAAGGTTGTCTAAGAAAAAGATAAGCTTCTTCTGCAAGATATATTGGATGAGGAGAAAAAACATAACGTTCTGCCTTCTATTTCAATGTGTAGTTATGAAAAATTTTTTTAAATGGTCCTTTCTTTTTCACTGGTGTGAAAAACAGCAAGAAAAAGCCACAGCATAGCTACTATTTTTAGGTTCTCCTTTGAACATGACCTTGGAGTCCCTCCTGGTATAGACAGTATTAACATATAATACTAGCATTACATATACATGTGTATACACACATACACATATGATATATACATGTATACACTATGTGTGTGTGTGTATAAACTATTGAGGATGAAGGATGGTACTAAGGCCTGCCACAGCACCAGCTGTTATCACGCAGACCCCCTCTCAGGCATCTGAGAGCTAGTTGATTCTATTGCTATAAAGTGTGCAAACACTTGAGGCTGCATTACAAGACACACACCTTCTTTTGCCTTTATTTCCAAAGTTCAGTCTGCTAGTATTCAGTCTCTAAATTCCATTCTCCAGTTCTCTTCACATATTTAATCCTCACTCTAACATGCTTACCCTAAACTTTCCTTCTCCATTACTAAGCTAGAAAATTTCTCCAGCTGATCAGGTATTGTGATCAAGACAAAAATGTAAATATTTTTTTTTTAAGTTAGCAAAAGTCATACATTTAAGATAGAAGTTTTTCAAGACATCATATGTCTTTTAGAAGAATATCTGTCGCTCCCATGACACATCCTCCTGGAAGGATCAGCACAGCTCCAGCACCTCCTCCCATCATTTTTGACTTGTTGAAGGGGTCATCCCATCTCACAGGTGAGAACCCTAAAGTGCAGTCGAAGTAAGTGACTTGCCCAAAGTTTGCAGCAGTATCCAGGACCCGATGAGTCCAGCAAACGTACTGTCACCTCACATTCGATCACAGTCATCTCATGAATCTAAGGAACCAAAAAACCTACACAGAAATTAGGAAAAGTTTCTCCTTTTAAACTCATTTTTTGACAAATGTTGATTTGTTATGGAGTTATATTTTATTTCCTGACAACACTCTCAAACATGATTATTTTGTATACAATCTATAAAAGCTGTAATAATAAAAGGGTAATATGCTTATTAGACCTGATGTCCTAAAGCCAGGGCTGTGAGGCCTGAGGCAAGCCTCCGTGGCTCCGAGGGCTGAGCCCCTGGCACAAATTTCGTCCATTGGGCCTCTAGTAACATAATAAAATTCTCAACATTTTAAATAAATTATCAATCTTGTGGCATTCATGATAAAAGAAAACTTTAGCAAAATCTTTAAATTAATTTTGAATATCTCTGCTGCAGTAGTATAAATAACATCTTTAAAAACTTTGGATGAGGATGCCAAGCTGAACAGCAAAGAAGTCGGGGGGTATCACTGAGGCAAAGTCTTGGCTAATTCCTCATGTTACAGATGAGGAAAATGTAGCCAGGAAAGGTTAGGACTGTACTCAGAGTCATTTAAATCAGATCCAATAGTCTTATCGTTAAATCATGTTGTTGTTGTGTGTGTTTTTTTGCCACGTTAATGGCAGGATTTGAATATCAGTTAAGCATCTATTGACAGGATTGAAAGGCCAGATTCTTACAGGTGAATAAAACCAAGGGACAGTCACTGCATGAGAAGGACCCACCATATCACCTACTATCATACCCTCGGGGTTTTCTCAGATATACAGCAAAGAAAGAGAAAAGAAATTAAACATCTTCCATACCTAAGAACAGAACAGGGTAGAGAGTAATTAAAATCAAAACAAGTTATTTTGGTAATATACTTCCACCAGTTAATTTCTGAGTGCTTCCTATCCTAGGGATACAATCAAGTATAAGAAAATTATAATAATGGTTTTGTCACAATAACATTTTAACACCCAAACATATTTTAATTATGCTTTATATTCAAGTCTTGAGGTAGATGTGGAAAATTTGCATCACGGTGGGAATCCAACAGACCTTTTCACATACAAACATATTTTTATAGCTTTCTCTAGATAGTTTAAAATGACACATATATTACAAATTAACCTAAAATAAATTACAGCTTCTCAATTGCAGCCATTGGCTGTCATCTTACTAAAAACACCATTTAGCCAAAACTAAATATCTAGCTATTTGCTTTAGTGCAGGCTAAATCAAAGGTTTGATGAAAGCAAGAAAGTGTAAAAATTAAAAAAACCTCAAAGCAAATACAGGACATTTTATAGGTGGTGAAAATAACCGAATATAAATCTGTATTTCATTTCCATTTCTCACAAAATTGTCCTGTCCTAAATAGTCAAATGTCTTGATTGAATAGACTAATGTTCCAGAAATAATCTATCAAGGCAGAGTTTTCCCATCAGCAGCACACAAGTCTCGTCATCTTTAAATCTTCCTCATTAAATAGGGATTAATTCACAGTGTCCTTACTCTGCAAAAGGCCCACTGTCAATAGGCAACAGTTCAGGGAAAGTTGCTAACGTTGTTATCAAAGGTGCTAATGTCCTAAAGAGCTTAATAAATGTGCCTGTATAATGAGTCCACAAAGAATTCTGTTGCCATGGAGGTTGGACAGCTATTCTGCATTGAAACTCTATTCAAACTTATAGATTTATGTTTCCTTCCCTTCAAGAGGCATGCCATTGCATCTCTTCCTTTCATCATTTTAAACCATGAGGTAATAGGCTGCAAAAATGTTATCGAATGGAATGTCTGCTGTCCAACACCACACCTCCAAGCCTGGAGTGAGGAAGTGGGTGAAAAAATTGGTTGGGGGAAAGCAAAGGGATTTTCATAATTGAATAAAGAATTATTACATATATAAAGAAAAGTCTTGTGTCAAATAAAGAATGTATTTGACAGATGGTCCAGAGTTGGGAATGATTGCTCATTAGACGTTGGGCCCCTCAGTGGGTTGCTTAGGGCCAGGTAAGATGAGCTGGGCTACCACCACAGTGCTGAGCCATCACTGTGATTTGCCAAGTGCGTGTTCCTAGGAAAGGTCTTCTGGAATGTTAAAAGTGATGCAGGGCTTTTGTTGTTTGTTTGTTTTTAAAAGCCAAAACCCTACAGACTTCCCTTGAAGCTTCCTAGTGTATGGTAGCATATTAAAGGGATCTTTTAAATTTGGTCTCACCAAGTATTTCTCAAACCCTTCTGGTCACAGAAGATTTTCATGACCACATTGTTATGAGCTGAAATGTGTTGCCCCATAACTCCTTGGTTGAAGTGCTAACCCTCAGTACCACAGAATGTGGCTTATCTGAAGAGAGGGTCTTTAAAGTTACAATGAGTTCGTAGGGTGGGTGCTAATCCAATACTACAGTTGTCTTTATAAGAAGAGATTGGAACAGGCTCACAGAAGGAAAACCATCTATAAACCAAGGAGAGATGCCTCAGAAGAATCCAACCCTGTTGATATGTGAATCTTATATTTCCAGCCTCCAGAATTGTGAGAAAATAAACATTGGTTGTCTAAGCTAAGTCTGTGGTACTTTGCTATGATCAAACTAATTAGTTGCCAGAGCAAATTAATACACCTTAAAGATTCACTGAACAGAATACTATCTTACAGCACAAATGTCCCTATAATTATAGGGAAGTGTGGCATGTAGGCACAAACCCCATGTTTGTTTGTATCCCATCAGGTGAGCAACTTCTACTAAGAGCATGGTTAATAACTGTGAGGGTCATTATATTTGTGCGCTTGGGAGTTGCAAATTTAGAGATATTTCTGAAGTTTATTCTAATTTTGTCCAAGGATCTTTATTTTTGTTGTTAGGAAAATAGAAAAGGTAAAAATGCAGATGCAATGTTTCCACATTTACCTATACACTCCAAGAACTGTACTACATAATGGAAATACAAAATAAACAGAATAGACCTGCCTCTTGGATTTTAGAGTTGGGAGAAAATACATTAAACAAATATCGTTGCAATTTGTTATTTCATTTCAGTTTTGATAAGTATTGTAAGAGAAAAATATAGTGGCAGCTGAACGATAGCTACATATAACAGCTTTTACTGAACAAATTCAAGCCAGATAAAATAATGTTGCAAATGAAACTTGCAATTGTGCTATTTACATTAACATTAAAAATCTGGCCCTAACTGGTTTGGCTCAGTGGATAGAGTGGCAGCCTGCAGACTGAAAGGTCCCAGGTTTGATTCCGGTCAAGGGCACATTGATGTGCCCTTGATGGTGGGCACATCCCCAGTAGGCAGCTGATCGATGTTTCTCTCTCATCGATGTCTCTAACTCTCTATCCCTCTCCCTTCCTCTCTGCCAAAAGTCAATCAAATATATTTTTAAAAAATCTGAATGCCACGTTTCATTATTTTTAATTTTAAATAAGCTTCAGTAATGATCATTATTCAGTGGTACATGTTTATTCACCTTCTTAATATTTTTGGTGAGAGAGATCTAGAAAACATTAAGAAATAAGAAATATACTTCAATCTAAAATAGTTTCCTCTATTATTTTCCACATAAAATAAAAAGTGGATCATTATTGTCTGATTTCATTACTATTATGTATTTAAATTAAAACAAACCATACCAGAATAGATTGATATTTGCTAAATGACCCAAAAAATGTTCTGTGTTTCCAAAGAAATTCTGGAAATCCAGATTTCCTTGTGAGCATTGCACATTTGAATGGCATGTCATTTATGACACTAGGAAAAGCAGAATTGCAGCTTTGGCTAAGAAAATACTCAGATACTCTGTTTCGAATAGGCATGTCAATATTTCTTCATTTATACAAAATAAAAGTTATTCTCAAGTCATCTTTCCTCATCGTGCCCTTCCATTTCAGCTTTATGCCCAAACTCTATTTACTGTTATCTGAATAATCCTAGTCTGTCTCCTCTTTTGTTGCAATCTGGCTACTGCTCTTCTATCAAAAAACATAAAGCTGTGTGTGTGTTTTTCTTTAAAACGGTTGGAGTTTTCCAGCATTATTTTAATAATGCTATTAGTTCTTTGAGACTATAGTGATGATAATATCAATGGCTAACAATTATTGATTGTTCACTCTGTATTAGGCCCTGTGCTAAAATCTTTATAAACCCAATTTAAATTTAATCCACCTAACTCAACTCCACAACTGTGAAGCTGATTCTATTAACGGCTTTTTTTTTTTTTTTCAGTAGAAAATGCATTTTAGGGAGGGTAAGCAATTAGGATTCCAGTCCAGTTCCATTGAATCTCTGATTCTAGAACTTGAGCTCTTAACCACGAAGATGACTTACTGATGGAGTGAGTGGGAGGGCAACCTAGGGGGTGTCCACAAGCTCTGAGGGATAAAGGTTTCTCACAAGCAATTCTCACATTCAACATGCAAATAACCATGTACATAAACTATCCAAGAAATATGTATCCAGCTTTAGAATATACAGTTCTACAGTTCTATGGAGTCATTCATACACAAATTGTTAAATTTATCAACATCACATGATGACAATTATGGGGTGACCACAAGCAAGAAAATAATTCTGCATAGTTAAATTCATGATGGTGGTTTAATATTGAAGTTGGGGCAATTCCCTTTGTGAGTTCTACTTAAGGAAAATAGCTGGGGTTTGGATTGTTTATTAGGTGAAAATAATACCCGGTTGTTTTCAGAAATTCAGGTCAGGATGGGTAAAATGATGTAGTTAATGCAGGAATTTTAAGCAGTGGCCACATGAGTTCTGCACTAGTTAACAGCACAAAACACATCTACACAAGCTCACAAGTTGTGCTGCAATTAAAATCTACTCACTGAGTCCTTACGATGTGTCAGGAGGTATACAAGCTTTGACAACACAGCAAACTGCACAATCACACAAGCCTTTGCTAGTGTGGAATGTCCAAGCTTTCGCTTACAAGGGAAATTTAGGCAAAGGGAAATGGCCACTTGGGATTAAATCTCTCTTCTATCATGTCCATCATTACTCTCAGGGCTCAGCCCATGTCCTTTCACTGTAATAGATATTGAAGCACGGACTGGAAGACGCCAGGGATACACTGTGAGAAGTATATAGCCACAACACAGGAACAATTAAAGGCACGGGAGGGGCTGGTCCAAGTTGAGCATGAGGGAGAAAGCTATCACTGACCATCACTGACCATCAGAAGTCCAGGGCCAGCTATAGAAGGAGTTACAACCAAAAATATATGTTAAATAAATTCAGAGCTTCATCATATTCCACTTGATTATGAAGACAGATGAGTGTAAATGAAATACTTGGCCTAGAAATCTCCACAATTTGATACTACTTACATATTTGAGCTTATTGGAAAGAGGAAAATAATAAATTATCCTTGGGAGTGTGTGAGTAATTTCCAGCACAGATGTACCCTCTGCAGCTCACAGACCTGGTCTGGCTGTCTTATCTCAGCTGCCAAACTCTGGGCTGTAAGAAGATATGTGGACAGTCAGAGCGCTCTACACCTTGTAGCCAAGTCTTCACTTTCACCCAGTTGAGGAGCCTAACAATTTCCAGCTCTGGACAACCTGTGAATCCAGAGCGGAGGGCGTTGTAATACTGATTTGCACAGTCAGACTCAGACATTACCTCCAAACACTGGCCAAAATACCCATCCTCAACTGCTTGTTGGGCACGAGAGGGTCTTAGAAATGTGCATTTTTTCTGATTGTAAAGAATAAATGGAAGCTATTCTTGGAAATGGTGCTTGAGAGTTTAGGAGCTTTATTTAGGATACCTTCTCTAGAATATGAAGAATAATAGATATTGGAGGCAGAAATAAACACCTGTAGTTAGGGGAAATTTGATTGCAACCAGTTTGCAACTTAATTTCCTAATCATGAATGCTGAGCATTTGGCATTACCATAAAACTCCACTTAAACACTCTGACCTACGTTTCATCAGAATGGATAGGACTTGGCCCACTAGTGACTGCGGTGGCATTTTACTCTCAAGCCAGTAGGGGCTACTTTCCGCTTCCCCACAGGAGCTCTGGGGGGTTTCGGGGACACGGGTCTTCCCCCCCTGTGGTCCTCTCCTTCCTGGACCATGCAGGATGATGAGTGGGCTGAGGCATGTGGCCAACTCCTCATGTCATCTTGGTGTGTTTCACCACTTCGTAGTGTTCACTTTTTATTTCTTACTATAGTATACGAATCATACCATAAGTTTAGAAATGGAAGACACCTCACAGGGCTGTGCAAATTGGACAGATGGGTCCACGCAGGAGGACTGGGGAGGCCATGCAGCAAATCACTGTCCACCGTGCTCTGGGCTGCTTCTGGCCCTTGTGCAAGGGAAGAGCCACTTCTGGTCAAGCACAGACCCCCTCCACTGTCTCTCTAACTGTTGTATTTGAGAAATACACGTACCAACCTGTAATTAATCCAGTTTGTCCCACAGTTCTCTGTTGGGTTAAGTTAACTCCCTAAAGAACAGGGTGAGCGTATGTCCAAGTTTTTGGGAAAAGCCTCGTTTTACATCTGATGTCCCCACACGATAATAATAAAAACACCCATGTTCTCAAATGAGCCCCAGGAGAGAAGGTAAATTCATGGTGCAGCCCTATTGTCACTTCTCTGCTCAAAATCTTTACCCTCCTCCCCGTCCATTGCTAACACCCTAATTTTGCAAACTGCTTTGAAATAATTTATTTTTAAACTTATTTACACTTTTATTCTCAGGTAAGGCCAGAAATATACCTATTTATTTATTTTTGTATTTATATTTCTCGAAGCCGATTTAAGCAGATAGATGGGAAAGCAATTTTGGAATGAATCAGACACAAATCAGCACAGTGAGTGCAAGCGTTTGAAGGATTCATTTTTCTGCTTTAACTAAAGAAGCAACAAGCACCAAAGTGGCAGAGTTTACATTATGTTGGAGACTAAAAACAATGATCATATGCAGCCTATTAACAAGCAAACTAAATAATTGTTATAACAAACAAACAGGTATAGTTTAAAGTGTTAAGTACTTTGTTAATCGTTCTATGTGTAATGAGTCAGCTTGCCTTTCTTGGGTCTTATTGCTACACCTATAGGTTATGGGAATGGATCAGATGTCTTAAAGAACTTTATCACTTGTGCGGGGCCTGTTTTGCTCCATGGTTGAGCATCGACCTATGAACCAGGAGGTCCCAGTTCAATTCCTGGTCAGGGCGCATACCCTGGTTGCGGGCTCAATCCCCAGAGGGGGATGTGTAGAAAGCGGCCGATCAATGATTGTCTCTCTTCATCGATGTTTCTATCTCTTTCTCCCTCCCCTTTTCTCTCTGAAATCAATAAAAATATTTTTTTAAAAAGGAAATAACAAAACAAAACAGAATTTCATAACTTGTAAAATTTGGTTCTGTAATTGTGAGGTTTTTAAACAGGTCAACTTCAGAAACAAACGTAAAGGGCTGTATGGCAAAAATCAGCGTTCACTTTTCTCTTCATTGACTCACTTGCAAAGGAAAGGTGAATAAATCTTCCATCTCTTTAAATACCCAAATAATTTTCAATTTGAAACAAATAAATAAAAGTGAATGAATCTACTTTATATCTACCAAAGTTAAATGATCAAGTAAATCCCACCAAATACTTAAGAACTTAGCTTTCTTTTTAAAATCCTTTGATTAAATAACCTTTGTCCCCCTAAATGGATTCTTTTTCTCCTGGAATTAATTGTGGTTGATATAGTCAGTGACTTTAGAAGTCAGATAGAGCCTTTGGGGCCCTGTGTGGACTATTTATGAAGCTTCTCAATGGCTATGGTGATATAGTTTCTCAAAGAACTTTGCAATTAGATGTCATTAAATGAATCCACAGTGATGACTGACTTGGCTCTTAGACCTCAAGTTAAATCTACAAAAAATGAAAAATTCATAAAAATTAAAAAATTATATCTTAATATGAAATTCTAGCACGTTTAATATGATATTCTATTTTAACTTCAGATTGTAACTACCAAATTCAAAGAGTATGGATTTCTATTTGGGAAGAGTTACATTTCCGGATCTGAAAGAGACATCATCCCCCTACAGATGGTCCTTGTGCTGTGGAATTCAGCTGACCATGCTTCTCTCCTAGTCTCTCTCTACAAAGTTGTTATGGGTTGAGTTGTGTACCCTCCACCCGCACCCAATTCATATACTGACATCTTAACCCCTAGCACCTCAGAATGTGGCTGTATTTGTAGATAGGGCTTGTGAAGATGATTTAAGGCTAAATGAGGTTAAGAATGAATAAGGGCATTAGTAAGGTCACAAATAAGGTTAAGGTTAAATGATGTCATTGGGGTCGGCCTACTACAATATGACTGGTATTCTTGTAAGAAGAGATTAGGACACGTACAGGCACAAAGGGAGGCCTTGTAAAGGCACAGGAGAAGGCCATCTCCAAGCCAAGGAGAGACCTCAGAACAAAGCAACGCAGGCAGCACCTTCACCTTGGACTGCTAGAATCCAGTTATGAGAAAATATATCTCTGTTCTTTAAGCCACCCAGTCTGTGGTTCTTTGTTATGGTAGCCTAGCAAATGAATAGAATACTCAATTTAAATTTTTTTTATTTTAAATACGGAGTAAAATAAAAACCATTCAGTGAAAATAAACCATAACACACACACATATTCTGGTGTTTACAAACCATACTGAAGTGTAAAATCAATTATTTTAATATTTGAGTTGGAAAATAGCCATAAATAACTACAAATGATGGTAAGAATCTTGAGATGTCTGCTTCAGAGAAAAATGCTTCTATTAAGATGATTAAAATGGCCGACTGTCCCTTCTTTGAATGATGTAAAGGATGTGTAGGGAATGTTAGAGGGGCTGCTGCAAAATGTCCAAATCCCGTCCCTCAAACATGGTGGTTCCCATGTATGTGCGTGCCTGCCAGACTTCCCCTCACAAAGTGTCCTTGTAGTGGTCAAGGGGAGAGTTTGGGAATATAGGTAATGAAGTGAGATGCAGGAGCATGAGAAACAGATGCTATTAAAAGTCAGCCTCCTTATTTATTTCTAAATGAAACAATAAAACCTTTGGAGAAAAGTATAGGTCACCTAATGAATTTTCCCAAAGTTGCATGAAATGGGACAAATCCTGAAGCAACAGTGGGACTGCAGTGAGAGTAAAAGGAGAGGGAAGAGGAGGAGAAAGGAGAGGAGGGGACAGAACTATGACAAGCAATATGAAATTTATGACAAGATAAGATTTTTGTTTTCATGAAAATTGACTGAACTGCCTTCAACCACTCACTTGCTAAAGCATTTCTTTTCTTTTTTTTTAAATGCATGGAGAAGATAATGTTTGCAAGAAGAGAATAAAGTGATTATGGGGAATACCAAAATAGGGTTTTATCTGAAACAAACCCATTGTTACATAGAGAAGTATCTATGGAATTGGGGGGTCAAGGTTATACTTAGTATATTTAGGGATAAAATGCTGGTCAAATATTTTTAAGTGGCTTGCTTCTAAAGTCTGAGCATAAAAGTGCTAAAAATTAGCCAGTCCACAGATATTTATCAAATGTCTGTTTATCCAAGTATACAGCAAGAACTAGACTATATCTGTGTTTTTCAGGGTCTCACTCTTTCCCAAGGGGTGACAAATAGACATGAAATCGATCAACAGACTTAAAGATAGGATTTTAGACATAGGTCTGTGCTAAAAGGGAAATAAGCAGATACAGCAGTTTGGTGAAGAATGCCTGGTGCTGAGAGCTAATTTAGCTAAGAAGGCGGAAGAAGGCACTTGGAGGAGATACTTAACCTGAGACCTAAAGGAGAGAGCCAAGCAAAACTCTGAGGGGGCGGATGTTCAAGAAAGAGGAAGAGCCAGCACAAATGTCCTGAGCTGGGGCCAAGCACAGCATGATCAAGGGAGAGAGAAATGAAGGACTGTATGGCAGGGAACAGTAGGGAAAGTCAGAGACATACATGTGTACACCTGAACTCAGAGAGGTGGGTGTGACCAGACAGACTCCCCTTGACCATGAGGGAAGCATGGATTTTTACCTTAATTGAATTCTGTTTTAAGCAGGGACCTGCCATGATCTGGTTCATGCTTCTAAAACATCACTTTGGTTACTGGGTCAAAAGTGGACTGTCTGGGGTAAGAAGAGAAGGTGGAGATACAAAGAAGGAGATGACGACCTCTCGAAGTATATCATAGAGATGGTGAGAAATACTCAAATTCAAGATAGATTTTGGAAGTAGAGCCAAGTGGACTTTTTGATTGATTAAATAGGGGTGTGAAGGTAAGTGGGAATTGGGGAAACATAATCACTTGTGTGTGGACTTCTGTCACCTTGAAATCTTTCTCTTTTCTGTTGAGGTGAAGAATACACCATCAGACTAAGCCTTTTTAACTTGAAATACCAAAGATCTTTGGATTTCATGAATAGAATTGAGATAAACACACCTCTTTCAAAAAGTTCATCAAATGCTTCAAATGCATCAAATCAGTTGGCAAACTAAAGGGGTACAGAAATATGAAATGTGGTTATTATGTTGCATTTGGGCTTAATATCCTCTGCACTAAGTACATAATAATAAGAGACATTTTCAAAGCAGACAGTAAAAAATAGGAGGCCACCTCTTTCTCATTTTTATCCACATATACCCCAATTCCTCTCTCAATAAATACTTCTAATGGCATGAAATAATTATTCAAAACCCTGCCTTACTTTTTTCACTATATACCAAGATGGAGGACCATGTATCCATTGATGAAAAAAATACCTACAGTGAATAAAATTCTTTACACTGTTCTAGAAAGAACATGTCCTGTCTTGTAAAATAGAAGTTATACTTTTGGCCCAATAATGTTCTTTCTTATATATCATCTACAATTAAACTTCCATTAATAGTTCTCTATTAACGTGTCTTGCTCTATTTTTATATAATTAATATACTTAACACTTTAAGTATATTAGTCTTGTGGCCAGATCCTTTAAGTTATTATTATCATGTATTCTTATAAGTAGCAATGGCTCAAATTCTTTATGTTTGTTAGTTTTATATATCAACTAGAGGCCTGGTGCACAAAAATTTGGGCACTCGAGGGGGTCCCTCAGCCTGGCCTGTGCCCTCTCGAAGTCTGGGACCCCTCAGGGGATGTCCACCTGCTGGCTTAGGCCTGCTCCCAGGCAATTGGGCCTAAGCTGGCAGTCAGACATCCCTCTGGCAGCCCAGGAGCCCTCAGAGGATGTCCACTTGCCAGCGGGGAGCAGGTCTAAGCTGTAGTTGGACATCTTTAGTGCTGCTGAGGAGGTGGGAGAAGCTCCTGCCACCACTGCTATGCTGGCAGCTGGCAACCTAGCTTATGGCTGAGCAGAGCTCTCCCTGTGGGAGTGCACTGACCACCAAGGGCAGCTTCTGCATTAAGCATCTGCCCCCTGGAGGTCAGTATGTGTCATAGTGACCAGTCATTCCCAGTGGTTCTGCTGTTAGGGTCAATTTGCATATTACCCTTTTATTATATAGGATGTGTTTGGATTGCAGTACTTAGAAATTCAATCAAACACTTATCTAGGAATGCTGTGAAGGTATTTTGTAGATCTGGTTAATGTCTACAATTAGTTGACCCTCGAGAATGTAGGTAGGTCTTATCCAAACAGTTGAAGGTTTTAAGAGCAAAACAGGTTTCCCAGAAAAGTTTCTACCTCTAGGTAGCAGCATTAACTCCTGCCTGAGTCTGCAGCCTGCTGGTCTGCTCTACGGATATAGGATTTGCCAACCTCCACACTCACATGTGCTAATTGGTTAAAATAAATCCCTTTACACGCACACACACACACACACACACTTATTGGTTATGTGTGTGTATAAACAGAGCCTCAAGAGTTGCTTCTCTAGAAAACCTTAACTGATACATTCTTGAAAACAGGTGCTTATGGGTGCACCTCTGATAAGGCCTGTTCGATATGTCCTCACCAGTCTACTGTCAGTACTCCTTACTGGCGGTGTACCTCACCTTACTGAGTTAAAAAATAAAGATAACATACCTGCCTCTTTAGTTTGTTGTGAAGGTTAAGTGAAATGATTTACTAGTACACCATGCACCTGACTTATATGAACTTAATCAATATTAGTTACCACTCCCCACCCATTCATTTTTTGGGGTTGGTTTGCTTCTTTTATGAATTCTCTAACCCGCTTAGATCTATCTGCTTATTCACTTAATAGAAATGTATTATTTTCTGTCTATTGTTTAAACTTCATAAAGACAGCACCTGCAATATGAGGATGTGAGAATAGTTGCTCCTTCCCCTGTCTTCCCACAGAACTTTCTAGTTAGCCGTCTTTAGTACAGCATTGTTCATGTCACCCATGACAATACAATGATGTTGCATATGTAGACTGCTGTCTCCTCAATCACACGGGGGCTCCTGTGGGCTGACTGAAGGTCTTGTTCACTCTTGTATTTAACTGCTTGGCCAGTACTGTATACATGTCACCCATTCACTGCTTATCTAATGAATGAGTTCCAAGTGCTCTGCATCACCACTAAGAAAACGGGAGATTATCTGCAATAAACTCTGGCAAAAGATACTGCCTCACCACACCATGTTGTACTACAAAGGCCTGTATGTTATTACACTGAATTTTCTGTCTAGGATAGAATTCTCATTTGCAGACAGGAAACTTATTATCTCCCAAAGTTGACCAGGCAAAGTTGGAAGTAAAAATGTATTTACTGATCTGACATAGCCCTGTCAAACACATTCTGTCAGAAGAGTGGATGTCTGCTACACTTTTCCAGTTCTACTATGGAAGAGCATGTAGATGAAGCATTTGCTCAAGTTGCTGCTGTCTCTCATGTTCACTGTGATTTAAAAATACTTTAACTGAAATTTTTTGAATAGGTAACAAATTCACATGTACTGCAAGCGACACAAAACAAAAAAGAAACATGGTGAAAAGTCTTCCGATCCCATCTCCTATCTGTTCAGCAAACTTTTCCCAACATCATTCTGTTTGTTGCTTTCTGAGTATCCCAGAGACTTTTTCACATATGCAAATGTAAATTATTATTTCCCACTTTTTCCACAAAATTATTCAAAAAGTTAATTAATCACTGCTGAAGAAAGTTCAAGACGATGTGGAGAAACTATCAGATTCATAAATGGAGGAAATTAAATTAGTCCAAAAGAAAGGGGGGAACTGGAAGAAAAGAAAACCATAGAGTGCTTAAGTGATTGTTCCCTTCTCCTCATCCCTGAGCAAAGGAGGGAGTCTCCGTGAACGCAGCACAGTGTGAGGTTCTTGGCAAGCCTGTGTGTGTCTGTGTGCTCCGTGGAAGATGTGTTTGGTCATCAGTCTTTCCAAATAAAAAGCATAGGGTCTGCCAGGAACATGAAAACAATAGCAGACTGATGGTTTGCTATAGCATATGCTCTTAATATGATGGCCATCTTGCTTTATTCCTCCACCTCAAAGTTCCCATTTTTCTTTGCTACCTCTTTTCTATCATCTGGGCTCTATTAATGAAGAAATGGGAAGGAACCACAGCAATTATCTGGAAAATTAAATGGAAAAAATCCAAATTATTTTCCCCTGAAAGGTCTAGGCAAATATAAGAGCCAATATTCCTCTGTTGGAGATGACTTGAAGTCCCAGAGCATAGAGTTTGTTTCAGGAGCATAGTTATATTTTTAAAAGCACAGACATCACAAATTTCTTGTCTAAATTGTAGCCTATTCTTAAGAACTGTCTTAATTTGTGTCTATTAAAATCTAGTATGTTACAGGTATCCAAAATATAAAAGTTCCACTAATAGTTACTTTAGATCAAGGCTAAAAGTGGCATGTATTGAACAAGATATATCCCGTGAATTTATTTTCACTACTTTTATCTTGTCTAGTGCCAAGCAGAATGGCCATATATGGTTGAACTCTGCCAGAGATTTGGCCAGGGGTTCCAGCTTGGGGCTGCCATTCAGACTACTAGTGAGCTGTGCCTGGAGCAGGGCTACATCAGCCCAGAGGTAAGAGAGCCTCTCTCTAGCTGGCCACAGAAAGCACTGCCTTCTTGTAATTCTCACAAAGGCTATGCATGATCTAGCTCAGCCATGAAGCTAAGCACTTTAAAACCACTGACAGGATCAGGAGCCATCAGGGAGACCATCAGGTTTGTCCAGGATAGTCCTACATTGTATCTGTGGCCCAGCTTTATTATTACTAGTGCCACTCTCACTCTTAAGAGTGTTTTGGACTGGATGGCCTATTATAATGGTCACCCCTAGTCTTGTACGTTCTATCACACCTCTGTTTTCATAGAAAGGAAATTTATTTACTAGGTGAAACTGAATTGCTTATAAAAACTACACTCATGACAACAGCTAAGATGATCTCTTAGCTGTGTTGTATTTCTCTCTGAAATCCACTTTTTAGTTCATATTTCTACAAATAATTTTGTATTTCTAAAAACCAGCCAACAAAGTATACAGCCTCATGATAATTGTGATAGTTGTAGTCTGTTTTCGACTACCATATATGTGCATAAAAATATATGGTTAATGAGAATAACACAATCATTCTGTAGTACCTCTCTGAGTCTTCAATTGAGTAATTATGGATCTACTTATCCACATTCTAAATCCATTTTGAGCCACTTTATCTGTGTCTAATTTGAAATTGACTTGTTTAACATATCAAGGAGCTGAGAGAATTCCATAATCCTTACTGGCCTGACACAATAGATCCCAGTGAATACTGGAATATGTCCGTATTAGGGAAAATACTTACTGCAGAGGTGCTAAATGATCTGGATCTCTCCTCATGTGTAAACCATATGAGAAAAAATGGATATCACAGCAAGATATAAAACCTGACTGCTTGGAAGATTTTTTTCTCATGTGATTACCAGTGTCTATATCTAAACTCTGTTTGCACGTGACAGTTTGGGTCAGGAAGTGGTACAGATTTTAAATAGATAAGCTAACAGAGCAGGTGTTGGCAAACATTCCATAAAGCAGTGGAGTGTAAATATTTGGGGATTTGCATGCCAAAAGTATCTGTTGCCACTGCTGACCTCAGCATTACAGTGCAAAAGCAGCTACAGACGAAGTGTAAACAAATGAGTATGGCTCTGTTCCAATAAAACTTTATTTACAAAAGCAGCTGGCAGGCTGGATTGGCCTGTGGGCCAGAGTTTGAGAACCCACCTGCCCTCTGGTCTTCTGCGTTGGTGATTTACTAGAAAAAGTACCTTATGATTATTAGGATTCATAGCAAAGTCTCTACCTTATTTTTCCTTAAATAACAAGGCATTCTTAGTTTCTCTGGCAGAAGATGATTCAGAGTTGATTTTGTGTAGCCAATTACACCTCAAGAGGTCTGCATAATTCAACAATTTATTCTACAGGCATTCTACTTTAGGGAGAATTCACATCATTGAACCATTATAGATAATAGAATGGCTGAACATCAAATGGAATACTACATTAGTAAGAAAACTTATCAACTAAGTTACATAGGAAAATACTCTGTAAGATCATAAGAATAGATTATGTATTATGTGTTGGCTAGAAAAATAGATTATAGATTATCATGAAGACATTTGAAAATAAGAAATTTGATATTTTGGAGCCTATTATCCAGTGTTAAAATGTGATTGCCTTTTCTCTTCATCTGTTGTATTTATGGTAGTAATTTGATGAATGTGCCCTTGAAATCAGTGAAATGCTCATGGCCATAAGGATCTCTGAACAGGCAATAATACTAAGATGTGTGCTCACTTCCTTCTAACTTAAAATAAAAATATTATTCTCTCTTCTACTTTTTCCCACCCTCCTCACAAGGCTCCCAAAATAAAGACCAGTGATGGTATCCATAGTCACTTCTTGAAAAAAACAACAACACATAAAGCAAAACCTTGAGATGATTTTAATGTTCAAATATACCACTTGTTTGCTGGTAATTCTTAAGACCGAGTCCTCATGTTTAAATTAGAAACATTTAAAGGACATGAATTTAAAGTTTTCACCATAGAAAGGTACATGGATGAGCATTGTAATATCTGGCTTTTAGGTATATCTTCATTAGAATTCTGTATAGTTTAAAGTTTGTAGACAGCATTGGATATTCATAATTATGTTAAGCTTCACAAACAGATAAGCATTAAAAAACCTGCTATGAAAAATGTAATCATTTTTTACAATATTTCTCTGAACCACAAACAATTACATGTTTAGAAAAATGTTAGTTAAATTTTAAGAAGAAAATCTTTCTAGGTCTACCTTGTTATTCCACTCTATCATTTTCATCATTTTTCAGAGGTCTTTCATCTACTCTCATCACAGCCATGGATTCCCCAGGCCCTGAGCTGCATTTCTGGAGGAATAGAAGGCTACAGAAAAACAGAACGCAAAACCAAAAACCAGACTGGGCATGAGGTATCACCAGCGATAAGGAGCCACCAAACCACACCTTTGCTAAGGTTTCCTTTGGCAAAGCTGGCATAACAGTCTAAACCTTAAACTGTTGTTACAGTAATTATTTAAGAGTGTGTTAGTTAGGCATATGAAATGTATTAGATAGAGTTTGGTTAAGAGTGTGTTAGTTAGGCATATGAAATGTATTAGAGTTTGGTTTCCAATGAAAAGACTTTTTGAGTTTTAGGATGTGTGAACTACTTTACTAAAAACTAGAAATGTTAAAGTTAAAAAGGGTTACACCCTGTTACACCCTGCTGTACCCCGATACGCCCCAAATGTGTGCGATAGATAGAAGGGCAGAAGCCACATCAGGCATCCCTGATAAGACACTGAAGAAACCTGCTGAACTGCACTTAAAAGAAGAGCCTTTGAGCAGGTGCCTCAGAGCAGTCAACCGCTCCTCCACGGTGGACTCTCTCATCTCCCTTCCTGAGATGCCAGAGAGGGAGACTCTGTCCCAGTGAAGCCCGAGCCGAGCCGGCGGCCGGGAGTGCTGAGACTGAACCTCCAGACCGTGGTGCACCTCAACTCATCTCGTGGACCAGCCTGCTGTGCTGCTGTGTGTCTTGTCGCGAGGATCGCCGGGTGGCCTGCCTGTGCCCTAGAAGCCGCTAGGACTTAGGTAAATAAACCCTGTGTGATCCAAGCATCTCATTAACTGCTTTGTGTGTATTGTATCTTTGCTCTGGTCCAATATAAAACCCCTGCTCTTCGCAAAAAGAACCTGGGACAGTAACCTTGG